>JAGFNQ010004004.1:453427-469406 GCA_024364735.1 Boesenbergia rotunda | reverse complement strand
CGGCACTCCTCGGTGGCGTGCCCATGACTCTGATGGAAGCTACCATAGGGCCTCCATCTAGCAGGGAAACATCCCTGAGCCACCTGCTGCACGTGGCGTATTTCCATGCCCGCGTGCTCGGCGGGGCCCCGCAGGCTACGAATGGGTCCTCCTGAGGGTCTGGCAGTGTGAACAGGAGGAGGGGGTGCCGGGACCACCGCTTCCTTGCGCCGAGCCACCTGCGCTTCCTCGACGTTGATATACTTGTCATCCTTCCCGAGAAGGCTGTCGAAATCCTTCGGAGGCATCCGAATCAGTGAACGGAAGAACTCTCCCTCCTGCAGGCCCTGGGAGAACGCACTAACCATAACCTCCTGGGTGGCAATTGGCACATCCATCGCCAACTCGTTGAATCTCCGAATGTACGACTTAAGGGTTTCTTTCGGCCCTTGCTTCAAGGCGAACAGGTTGAGACTCGTTTTGTGGTGCCTTCGGCTGCTAGCGAAGTGCTGCAGGAACACCCTCTTGAACTTTTCAAAGCTCGTGACCGACCCGTCGGGGAGTCGGTCGAACCATCTCTGGGCTGCACCAGAGAGCGTGATCAGGAAGGCTCGACACTTAACGCCTTCCGGGTATTGCTGAAGCATAGCAGCACTCTCAAACTTCATCAAATGCTCCTCCGGATCCGTGGTCCCCACGTACTCAGGGACGGTGAAGAAACGAAGGTGGTGGGGCACGGGATCCTCCAGGATCCATGGAGCAAAAGGGTTGCGTACCGACATGGCCGATGCAGGGTCCGCCGGAGCTTTTCCCTTGTCCGGTCGCCTCCCGCGCACCGGGTTAGAGACTGAGGCCGCGGCTGATACCGAGTGAGCATCACCGACTTGCTCCTGGGGGACAACCGCTAGGGGAGGTGTGGGACCACCCTCCGGCATAGCCGGCCGACCTTGTCCTCCCGAGATGCGCCGTGCCACTGGCTTTGGGCCCTGAGGCCCTTGGTTGGCTGCTTGGGAGAGCCTTTGAGAGGCCCTCTGCTGAGCGCGTGTAGCCATGAGTACCTCGTACTCCTCACGAGAGACGTCCACGTTCAACTCATAAGGATCAGCCATCTCTATTTCCGATCAGGCTGCTGGTGTCCCTCCTTCTAGCGCCAAATTTGATCCTGTCGCGAAGTGAGTCAGACGTCCTTACAGCTGGGTGAGTCTCCGAGGAAGGCGAGGTCGCTGGGGTGGCGTGACGAGCTGGAGCGCTCCCAACCTGCAAGACAGAGACCGTTAGAACCCGCCGGGAAAAATCCCCGGCCAGGCACTCCGACGGTCAAGTCAGTACACGACGGTGGCGATGGAAAGCAATCGAACAGTAGTGAAATTGCACTATCGTGCGTACCTGGGAAATGCGGAGTGGGAGGTATATATGACCGGGGAAGCTGACAGGTTCTGCCCCGCCTGCCACTTGCCGTCGTGTAGAGAGGGCAGGGTAATGCATGCCCAGAGATGGCAGGGTAAAGTGACACATGCTGTATTAAGGAAAGGGGCACTGTCAACTTAAGGGTGGCGCCGTGGGATGCCGCTCGACCTGACACAAAAATATGTGGTCGAGGTATGGGGGACAAGATGTGGCAGACGAATCAGTACCTCGGCGAGATATCCGCTACTGGGGACCAGGATGACCAAGGTCCTGCGCCGACCCCGTACAACCGCTGGTAGTTCAGTGTCAGGGAGTGGTTGTGCCGACTGGGGCATGGAATAACGAGGCCGACTGAGGGCCTATGAGGGTGCCGACTGGGGCACTGAGTAAGGAGGCCGGCTGAGGGCCTATAAGGGTGCCGACTGGGGCACTGAGTATCATCACCTTCGGCTCGGGCTTATTCTCGGAACATGGGCCGCCACGCATCAGCGAGAAGCCGAGCCTGGGTGGGTCTCAAACCATTTGACTCAGGAGAAGGCTCCTACCAGACTATGTGGACCTTGACACGGAAGCCCCCAAGGGTCTGAGCCCACGGGCCTCTTATTTAACGAGGTCGTCCTGCCCACCGGCCACCTCCCTTCTGACTGAGCGTTAGGCTGACGGGCCAGGTCACGTAAGCTAGCCCGGGATCACTGTCTATTTGGAAGGACCATCTCTATATATTAAAACATAGAAAGCCTCTTTACTAACTAGTCTCTCGTCTCTCAAGCTTTCCTAATGTTTTTTAGTTTTTCTTGTTTGGGTCTGTAGTAAGTTAGGCTTGCTTAGTAACTTTATGAGATTGGTATCAGGGCTAGAACCTTGAGGCCTTAGGAAAACAATCTCGTGCACTAGAGGAGCAGCTCAAGTAGGGCAGATGCGGCGAGACAAAGACAATAAAGGTTGATGCTATGGAAGCTTGAGTTGCAAATTTAGAGCAAGCAAGGTGCAATCCATCATAAAGAATATTAGTACTGATAGCTTGGAAGAAGAAATCTCCATATATTAGGGATCTCATTAACTATCTATATGATACAAAGACTGGTCTTTATGGGATAGACTGATGGTTAGATCGTGAGTATTGCCACCTTAAGGTTTGGGGTTCAAAATCTGACAAAGTCAGAGTGTTCGTCCTCTCCACGCGTTAATCATAGTATCCGGGCTAGTAGTCCTCATAATTTACCTCATCCATGTTAGTTTTAAGATGGGTTAGTGGGGGCGCTGAGGTGAGTGAATCGTCTTTTGCCACCTATATGATACAAAGACAGAATGTGGTGGCTTAAATGTTTGCAGCAAGAAGGTCATCTCTAATTGCAAGAATGTATATCATGTGGATTTGTAAGTTATCATTTTGAGTCCATTGAACTCAGAGCATTTGTGGAGGGAATTAGGGGTGAATAAAAGTTCAGTTAAATCGAATAAATCTATCAAATTGATCAAATTTAAAAATTACATTTAATTATTTTGGATTTTTGATTTTTAAAAAAAGGGTTATATTAGTTAATTTGGTTACATTTTAATTTTAAAATTTCTTATTAGGTTAATTCTAATAAACCAAATAAATTGAATACATCGAAATAAAAATTAGTCAATAAATTTCTTAATAAGTGAACCTATAAATCCCTAACTAATCGATAAATCTCTCATAAATTTGATTAATTCAATTAATTTTATTTTTCATCGAATTAATTGATATTTTATTTGTTTGATTTGTTTAATTTTTATAAAATTTATTCAATTTAGTTAATTTGCAAAACTTTAATTTATTCGATTTTGATTAATTTAATTTGATTTTAATCGAATACTAAATCGGAAGTTAACAGTAAGGGAAGGATGAGCTAAGTTTGCTAGGTGCCAACAACATTAATATCAATATTCTAATGCCAACTTTCTACCGAGGTGCACGTGATGCCAATAACCTTGAAAAACTTTTTAATTTCAAGGGTACACCTGATGATGTTTTGTGATGGCAAAAGTTGATTCATTCGTTTTCAACACTTTTATTAATCTGTCTTAAGATTAATATGAAGAAGATAAATCATGAAGGTTACTAATCTGAATATTGTGGCTAACACGTCGGGAAGGCGAGCACATTACTTTGTCAGATTTTGACCCCAGATTTCAAGGTGGCAACACCCACATATTAATCATCAGTTCATCCCATGATGACACATGATGATATTTCATGGATCAATGACACATTATCTTTCGGAATGGATAATTAATTAGTACATGAAATATTGTTATCATAAAATCAAAATCAATTACTAGTGAGTAGTCAGGTTTCTATCCTCCTTTATATATTAATCACTACTCAGTCTAATAATCATCCATAATTTATCTCTCTTTATAATAATTTAAGGACGGATCGGGAAAGATATCTGAGATGAATGTTATTATTTTTGGCTTTTGCTACTAAAGATCGATGACACATCAATCTACACATAAAAGATGTTGCATGGCTATGGTGGTTGCGATTTCAACAGTAAGAGTAAGCTCAATAGATACTTGGGTGGACAACAAGAAGGAACTAAAGAAACAGTTCAGCCCAATCAACACTAAAAAGAAGGCACATGATCATTTTCATAAGTTAAAGCAAATGAATAGCAATAGGGACTCTGTCAAGGAGTTGTCTTCATTTCTATTTTAATTACATTTCTAATAAAAATTATTTCTACTTTATAGACAAGTTGAAAGATTGGGTACTTATAGAGTTGGATAGGCTAGGTATGAAGTGTTAAATACGACAATTTAGGATTGAAATTTTCGAACACCTGGGTAGACTAGGGATGTAGATGTGATAAATCAAAGTATGAAGGGCTAAATTGCTTTAGAAAACTAAAATTAAGAGGCGGGTGACAATAACCACAAGTAAAAGGGTTTATTTGCAAAACAACCCTACTTATAAGGGCTGCTTTGTTCTCTTCGCAAACCCTATATCACAATTTTCCCTTCTTCCTCAGCGAAATTGCCCGACGCCCAACTCTCCTTCCTCCCCTTTCTTGTTCTCCACACGAGCCCTCCTTCTTGTCGATCTGGGACGGCTTTGGGTGTTTCTTCTTTCTTCACTCGATCAAAGTTTGGTGGAGCTGCCACGAGTTGTAGCCGCTCCTTCTTATCTCGACTGAGAACCACAGCCGGCGGCAAGCATCTTTAGGTAAAATGTGACCTTTACCTCGGTAGTTAGGTGTTTGAGGCCTTTGTAGTGAACTGACCTAGATCCATTCCCAGAGATTCCACGAGCGTCTCGTGGGCGCAGTTGGGCCCCGAATCAGGGTTGGGAAAGCTCTGCCGGTCATCGCAGCAAGTAAGCGAGTCTTTGATTAGGTTTTCTTTGGTTGATGTGATTGTTAGTAGATTCTAGTCTTGTTACTATGGCAAATTTCTTTCTTGTGGATGTTGTTGGTGTGTTGTTGATGCCATGAGTTGTAATCAAGATCTGGATTGGGATTTAGTTTTGTGATTTGGTTGAAGGTTGTTCGGTTTTGTTTGGATTGAGCTTTAGAAAATTAGCCCTAGTGGATTCTTGTGGCTACCGTGAGTCACCAAGGGGGTTGGTAGAGTTGCTCATGTTGGTTTATTTTGGTGGATTGGGTTTGGTTTAGAGGTGATCATAGTGTTGTTATTATTAATCCTTGCGCATGTTAGATCTTGTAAACTGATCAGGATACCTCTTTTATACCTTGTAGGGACTAGGATAATTCCGTGTGAGGTTGTTGAAGGTTGCGTGTAACTTCTAGGTTTGGGAATCAATCTTTAAATGAGAATTAATTAATTAATTAATTATATATTGTAATTAGGGTTGATCCTAATATTTATTTAGTATCAAGTTTAGATATTTTATTAATTGTATAAATCGCTTGACACAAGATTTTGATTCGGACTCATACGGTTGATCGTGAAGAGGTTCTCTCCGATATTATATACTACTTTTACAAGGCAGATACTTCTTTTTTTGTACTCCGTAGTTTATTGTACTTAAATTCATGGCTTGTTTATTATCTAAGTAGGTTGATTTATCTTAAATCAGTTTTATTTGTACTTCCCTGTTTGATACTTTCATTTCTTGATCTTGAGTTGATCAAAATTACATTTATACAGTCTCAATTGTTATTTTCCTTATCTATAGAGTACCGCTTGTATGCGAGTACTTAAAGACCATCATTAGACATATCTAGGATATGGTTGATATTAGATATACCCTACCTAGTAGATTAGTTGTATGTTTATTGATCTTGATGTTGGTTGGATATATGTGTATCATATTTGTTACATGGTTATTGACCTGTTTGAGGTTGTGCATATTAATTTCATGCGTCATATCTACATTGTTGTATGTTGACGATTATTGACTGCCTTATGGTTAAATCCGTCGCCAGTATTAGTAGTTGTTGGCGTGTGAGCAGCCGTCTTGTTGTGTCACACTTGACCACTTAGGAGTAGTGGATGTTGAAGTTGTAGGCAGGCAGTTGACATTCTCTTCTTTGTTTACGAGGGATAGTAGAATTGTTGGTGACTCTCTCTTCTCCTAGGGTTTTAGAGCAGTTGACTCCCCAGTATCCTATCCACTCAACCACTCATAGAGTGGTAGTTGTTGGAGTGCATACAGTTATCACAACCTTACCCCTTGGCCTCATAGATGTGATGTGATGGTAGCTTGACAACCGTCAAGGTTGACACATGTCATTGCATCATGTGCATATGATGCATCATGCATTTTGCTTGTGCTTGCTGCATTTGTTTAAAATATGATTGTTGTATTTGATTGACATATATTTTGGGTTGTTATTTGTATTTATTATATGATCTGAATCTGCTTAGTAGTACGAGCATGCTTATCAATTATGTGATGGGGCTTTTTGACCATGCCCCTACATGTTACATTGTTTCAGGTATATATGTTCATTTAGTCATTTTGTTCAAATATTGCTCTATGTCGGAGATTGTATTTTATTTTTCCTATTCTGCTTGTTGTATCCTATTTTATGTCATGCATTTATCTATCTGTTATACCCACAGAGTCCGCCCGGACTCACCACTGCTTGCATTTATTTCCATTTCAGATAGTTGATGTTTATGACTTGTGACACCGGGAGAGGATCCATCTATCAGCCCCTTAATGTCGAGTAATTTTAGTTGTTTCATAATTCCTTTATTAGGCATATTTATTTCAGTGGACTTGTATTTATGTCAGCGGTTTTGGGTTGTGACTGTATACCTGTGGATTTGTGTATGTCAGTGGGATTTGTATTTTATTCAGAGTTTCGCACTATTGATAAGTTAAAGTAATTTTTTTATAGAGATTATGTTATTTCTTTCTTATTTATTTTGTGTGGTTGCCAACTATATGGGTTGTGCTATATTGTGGATGTGAGTGTTTGTATAAGAGTTTTAAATTGTCCATTGTACAGAGAGGTACTGTTCAATTTTTTATTAGACATACGGCTCTTTGGGGCATGACATGAAGAATTGGAAGCTCCTATCACCATGATTGATTGACTATTCTTACCAATCAAAAGGGGAAAAAGTTCAAATATGGTAATGCTGGGAGAGGAGAGCCAACATAACGACAACGAAGACAAGTTTGAAGCATCCATGCTTAGAAAAACCTTAAATTATTTTTGATTGTTAGACACTGAAAATTTAGAGTGCTAAAGTGCTTAAAATTGAAACATAGGGGTATAGCTAGATTAGCCAAACTAAAAGGACCTTTTTATAAAATGTCAAAAATCATAAATTGCCCTAAATTTCTAACTTTAATCGACTTCTCCCATTTTTTCTTCCCCCAACACCGTACGCGAGCCTCATCGTGCGATTTCTTCTTCCTCCCCCCTCGACCGACATCGGTCGAGGTCGCTCCACCCTAGAGACTCTCCGGTTTCACCAACTGTCGACATTGAAGCCGTAATCGTGTCTTCTTTCTCGCGATTTCTCCCTCACGCAGCCTTTGTGATTCTTTCTCCTCCACGCGAGTCGCCACAACGCTCCCTTTCTCACAGTGAGCCTTTCCTCTCTGTGCAACCGATGATAGCTTCGAATTGGCGATCGTCTAAGGTAAAGGATCTTATAGGGTTTTTGATGGATGTTGTTCGTAGATAGGGCTTACGTTCCGATTTGAATTGTTGTCTACCGATTCTATTTTGCCGTATGTTGGGTTTCTCGAAATCTATTTGATTTAAATTCTGCGATTGAAGTTTCCATTGGACTGCTTGGTCTTTGCAGTGGGTGGCGTTCTTCGAAAATCTTTGATTGGTTTGTGTGTTTAGGTTGGTTTGATCGTGAGTTGATAATGTTTGATTGGTTTGTGTGTTGGCTGGTTTTGTTTGATCATGAGTTGATAGTGTTTTGGCTTGTGAACGATCTATGTTCTTAGAATTTTGAGATGTTTGGCTGTGAGATTCAGTGGGATTTTGGGTAGTGTTTTAGCTTCATTTCATTGTTCGATATTGTGTGTGCGCGCGCTGTGAGACCTTATGCGAAATTAGTAAATGGTAGGGATGTTTAGTTGTGCTCGGAATTCCTGTTTTGACATCAATTCTGGTCAAGATTGTTCGGTGGGTGATCTGCTACGTGCTTCATTGGAGGTTGTTGCTTAGTGGTTAGAGGTTTTATTTTGGATTGGGTTGCCGTGATTTTAGCATCAGGTTTTTGATGTATTGAGAAAACGCAAGAAGGAAACAGTAAGTTTAATTTCATTATAAACAGTTAATTGAGTCTAATTGTGATATTTGGGAATCTATTTGTCTAGCTAATTAATTAATTGTATAACTAGCTAAATTGTATCGTTGGAACAGAACCCTGATTTGATACGAGCATTTGGGCTTAAGGTTATTTGAATACATTCTACATTTAAGATGGGTACTTCTTTTTTGTATTCTATAGTTTATTGAACTTAAATGCATAGTCTGTTTGTTTCGGAGTAGGGCTCCTTTATCTTGTTCTTTATTTTTGATATCATCAGTTGATACTTTCTTTGTTTGACCTTTGAGTTAATCAAATTTATATCCATACAGTCTCACCTATTGACTTCTTGATCCGTAAAGTACTGCTTGTACGCGAGTACTTAGAAATGATCATTGAACACAACTAGAGTTTGGTTAACATTAGAGATACCCTACCCAGTAGATTAGTTGCATGTTTAGTGATTCTGATATTTATTTATTGTACGTTGCATAGTTGTCACTTGGTTAATTGTACATTTAGTATCATGTACCATATCTATATAGTTGCATGCTAACAAGTATCAACTTCTATATGGTTAAGCCCGTCATCAGTCATTTAGTAGCTCTGCCCACTCAACCACTTATCATGGTAGTTGCTAGAGTACGAGCAACTATCTTGTTATGCCACACTCAACCACTCATGGGTAGTGGATGTTGGAGTTGTAGGCAATTAGTTGATACCCTTACCGTTATTTTCAATGGATACCAGAGCTGTTGTGGCTCACCCTTTTTCCTAAGATTTTTGGAGTAGTTAACTTCCCAGCATCCTGTCCACTCAACCACTTATAGTAATGTTAATTATTGAAGTGTGTATAGTTGTCACAGCCTTACCCACTCAGCCTCACAGATGTGATGTGATAGTGGCTTGACTGGCGTCAAGGGTGAATCATGTCATTACATCATATGCATTTATTGCATTTTATATTTTTCTATATTTGCTGCATTTGTATAAGCTATGATTGCTGTATTTGCTTGACATACGTGCATGTTTTATTATTGTACTATCATTCTATTTTACACAAGCCTAGATGTTATCCTATTTTTTTTTATCGGAGACAGTATATTGTTGATATCTACTTGCTTGAAATACTTTTTATTATGTCATGCATTTATCTGCTCTTATACTTGCAGAGTCCGCCCGGATACACCACCTCCACCATCTAATTTTGTTTTAGGTAGCAGATAGATGCATTACCTAGAGCTAGAAGAGGATTCAGTTGTCAGTCTCATGGTGTCAAGTTCTTTTAGAGTTTTTCAGTATTTATTTTATTTTCGCACTTTCGTTATTTCCGCATTTACTTCATTAGATTGATATTTATCTTCTCAGTAGACTTATGTATAGTATGGTGTGTTGGTCTTTGAATTTAAATTTGGATATGCGCTCTCTTTTATTTCTATCTTTCATATTGATATTCACTACGTGGTTGTGGAGCTTATTTTACTATTGTGATGCCAGCTGTGTGAGACTGTGCTATATTTTGTGGAGAGATATATATAAATATCTCAATTTGTCCTCCGTACATGGGATATGTTACCCGTTTTTCAAGTGAACATAGATCTCTAGGGGCGTGACACTAATAGTTCATATTGTTTTTGGAGAATGTTATGTTGGTATAATTTGTTAGTGTAATCAACCTCTTTAATTTTTGTATTTGAAAATGTCTATATATAGTCCAGCTTGACCAAAAGTTTATCCAAATAGAGCTTAATATTTGGAAGTGCTAACAACATTAACACTATCCTAATGCCAGTAATAGTTTTCATCCATGGTGCACATGCGATAGTTTCTTATACAACCTTGAAAAACATTTTAATTTTAAGGGTGCACATGTGATGATGCTTCAAGAATCAATGAGACATCCATCCACTCACAAAAGATGTTGCTTGACTATAAAGTAGGGCTGAAGATGACCTCTGATAAGAAACTTACTCTGAACAAGATATTGTATGTTCTAGAGATTCGAGAGAATCTTGTACCTAATTGCTTCTTAGCATGCATGGGTTCCAGATTGTATTTGAGTTAGATAAAGTTGTGCTATCCAAATATAGAATATTTATATGAAGAAACTATATAAATGATGGGTTGTTTAAGTTCAATATAATAGGTATTCGGTCTATGCTAAATAAAGTTGAAAGTTCTTCTGTGTATATACTTTAGTCTTTCAGTTTGTGGTATGATATACTAGGACATATTAACTACGATGTATTGTGTAAACTAATTAACATGCACAACATACTTACATTCCATCTTAACCTGCAACACAAGTATTAGACTTTTGTTGAAGCAAAAAATAGTAAGATCATCCTTTCAACACGTTGAAAGAAGCACTGAACCACCGGACCTATATTACACCAACGTGTACAACCTTAAATGTACACCAACACATGGTGAAAATAAGTACTTTATCACTTTTGTAGATGATCATACAAAATACAGTTATGTGTAATTTCTCCAAAATAAGGATGAAGTTATAGAAAAAATTATTTTTTAGAAAAATAAGGTTAAAAACCAACTTACTAAGAAAATTAAGGTGGTTAGAAGTGGCCGAGGCGATGAATATGTACCACCGTTTGCTAAGTTATGTGATGAACACGGGATCATACACAAAACAACAACTCCTTATTCTCCTCAGTAAAATGATATTGCTGAGCGAAAGAATCATACTCTCAAAGAGATGTTGAACGCTCTTCTATTAAGCTCTGAACTGCCAAAGGAAATATGGGGGAAGTTATGTTAATGGTTAATTATATTTTAAATAAGATACCCCGAAAGTAAAATAGAAAAGAGTTCTTATAAATTGTGGGCTGGAAAACAATCATGCTATAAATACTTACGAGTGTAGGGGTATCTTGCCAAAGTGTTGGTGACCATTGATTGCATATTTATTAAATATGCTCATCACAATTATGCAACATTTTTTGTAAGAGTTTTCACTTAATAGATACTTGGGAGGACATCAAGAAGGAACTCAATAAGCATTTCAACCCAATCAACACTGAAAAGAAGGCACGCTATCAATTTCATGAGTTAAATCAAACAAATAGAATTAGGGACTATGTCAACTAGTTATCTTCATTTCTATTATAATTGCATTTTTGATCATGATACTTTCTACATTATAGACAAGTTGAAGATTGAACACTATAGAGTTGAATAGATGAGGAGTGAAGATCCAGAAGCTTCTATCACCATGATTGATTATATGGTAATGGTGGGAGGGACACCACTGATAATAAGTTGGACATGCCAAAAGCAAGTAAGTTTGATGCATTCACACTTGGAAAAACCCTTATTTTATTTGTGATAGTTTATACGGCAATTTACCAAAGGGCGTACCTAAGTATTGGTATTTACCAAAAGGCGTACCATGGTTTCAATGTTACCAAAGGGCGCACATATTTTAGTAAACTTCCTCTTATACCCCTACCGACAAGTACTGCATGCAATTCTCTTTCCCTTTCTCTTTCTCATTGTCAGTAACGAATTTCGAGACGGACCATAAAAAGATGTTCCTTTATATTTTGATAATAATATTATGGAACCATTCTCAAAACAAAAAAAATATTGAAATTAATTAAAATATTTTTATTAAATTAAAACTAAAAGAACATTTCAGTCGCCCACGTTGGGCCTGAAATGGTTCCATTTCAGGCCCAACGTGGGGCTGAAATGTTTCCATTTCAGGCCCAACGTGCCCAATATTAAGGGACTTTTCTCGATTCTTTGTTATTACATTTTAACATCTCGGAGAAGTTTAAATAAACAATGGATAGCAAATTTGAACTCCTTGTAACCTCAGAAATCCACAGGAACTGAAATTTTTACAATCGGAGCTTTCTAGGTCAATCAGTGGCCTTTTAGGGTCATTGGGGCTGAAATGGAAACATTTCAGCCCCACGTTGGGCCTGAAATGATTCCATTTCAGGCCCACGTTGGGCGTGCCCAATATTAAGAGTCTTTTTTCGATTCTTTGTTATTACATTTTAACACCTCGGAGAAGTCCAAATAAATAATGGATAGCAAATTTGAACTCCTTGTAACCTCAGAAATCCATAGGAACTGAAATTTTTACAATCGGAGTTCTCTAGGTAAATCAGTGACCTTTTAGGGTCATTGGGGCTGAAATGGAAACATTTCAGCCCCACGTTGGGCCTGAAATGATTCCATTTCAGGCCCGCATTCGGGCCTGAAATGGAATCATTTCAGGCCCAACGTGGGGCTGAAATGTTTCCATTTCAGCCCCAATGACCCTAAAAGGTCACTGATTTACCTAGAGAGCTCTGATTGTAAAAATTTCAGTTTCTGTGGATTTCTGAGGTTACAAGGAGTTCAAATTTGCTATCCATTGTTTATTTTGACTTCTCCGAGGTGTTAAAATGTAATAATGAAGAACCGCGAAGAAATCACACATTAGGCCTTTTAGGGTCATTGGGCCTGAAATGCTTGGACACCTATTGCATTGGTGATATCTAATATATAGATGTTTGGACACCTAAAACATCATCTCCTACCTCTGACCTCTCTATTCATATAGAATTTTCAGAAATCCAGATATGAGAGGTCCATCAGTGGGTTTTGGTCAAAACTCACTGATATTTCTAAACTACTCCTATTTGATTGGTGATATCTAATATATAGATGGTTGGACACCTAAAACATCATCTCCTACCTCTAACCTCTCTATTCATATGGAGTTTTCAGAAATCCAGATATGGGAGGTCCATCAGTGGGTTTTGAGCAAAACCCACTGATGGAACAAAACTAAACCTATAGCTTTGAAAAAAATAAAAATTTGAGGTTATGGACGCCTAAAATACTTTCTCCAACCTCATCCCTAACTTTTTAGCTGGGGGTTTCAGAAATCCAGATATGGGAGGTCCATTAGTGGGTTTTGAGCAAAACCCACTAATGGAACTAAACTAGACCTATATCTTTGGAAAAAATAAAAATTTTAGGTTATGGACACCTAAAATACTTTCTCCAACCTCATCCCTAACTTTTTAGCTGGGGGTTTTAGAAATCCAGATATGGGAGGTCCATCAGTGGGTTTTGAGAAAAACCCACTGATAGAACTAAACTAGACCTATAGATTTGGAAAAAATAAAAATTTGAGGTTATGGACACCTAAAATACTTTCTCCAACCTCAACAATAACTTTTTAGCTGGGGGTTTCAGAAATCCAGATATGGGAGGTCCATCAGTGGGTTTTGAGCAAAACCCACTGATGGAACTAAACTAGACCTATAGCTTTGGAAAAAAATAAAAATTAGAGGTTATGGACACCTAAAATACTTTCTCCAACCTCATCCCTAACTTTTTAGCTGGGGGTTTCAGAAATCCAGATATGGGAGGTCCATCAGTGGGTTTTGAGCAAAACCCACTGATGGAACTAAACTAGACCTACAGCTTTAGAAAAAATAAAAATTTTAGGTTATGGACACCTAAAATACTTTCTCCAACCTCATCCCTAACTTTTTAGCTGGGGGTTTCAAAAATCCAGATATGGGAGGTCCATCAATGGGTTTTGAGCAAAACCCACTAATATAACTAAACTAGACCTATAACTTTAGAAAAAATAAAAATTTGAGGTTATGGACACCTAAAATACTTTCTCCAACTGCAACAATAACTTTTTAGCTGGGGGTTTCAGAAATCCAGATATGGGAGGTCCATCAGTGGGTTTTGAGCAAAACCCACTGATGGAACTAAACTAGACCTATAGCTTTGAAAAAAATAAAAATTTGAGGTTATGGACACCTAAAATACTTTCTCCAACCTCATCCCTAACTTTTTAGCTGGGGGTTTCAAAAATCCAGATATGGGAGGTCCATCAGTGGGTTTTGAGCAAAACCCAGTGATGGAACTAAATTAGACCTATAGCTTTGAAAAAAATAAAAATTTGAGGTTATGGACACCTAAAATACTTTCTCCAACCTCTTTGTTATTACATTTTAACACCTCGGAGAAGTCCAAATAAACAATGGATAGCAAATTTGAACTCCTTGTAACCTCAGAAATCCACAGGAACTGAAATTTTTACAATCGGAGCTCTCTAGGTCAATCAGTGGCCTATTAGGGTCATTGGGGCTGAAATGGAAACATTTCAGCCCCACGTTGGGCCTGAAATGATTCCATTTCAGGCCCACGTTGGGCCTGAAATGGAATCATTTCAGGCCCAACGTGTCCAATATTAAGAGTCTTTTTTCGATCCTTTGTTATTACATTTTAACACCTCGAAGAAGTCCAAATAAATAATGGATAGCAAATTTGAACTCCTTGTAATCTCAGAAATCCACAGGAACTGAAATTTTTACAATCGGAGTTCTCTAGGTCAATCAGTGACCTTTTAGGGTCATTGGGGCTGAAATGTTTCAGGCCTGAAATGATTCCATTTCAGGCCCAATGCGGGCCTGAAATGGAATCATTTCAGGCCCAACGTGGGGCTGAAATGGAAAATGTTCCATTTCAGCCCCAATGACCCTAAAAGGTCACTGATTGACCTAGAGAGCTCCGATTGTAAAAATTTCAGTTTCTGTGGATTTCTGAGGTTACAAGGAGTTCAAATTTGCTATCAATTGTTTATTTGGACTTCTCCGAAGTGTTAAAATTTAATAATAAAGAACCGCGAAGAAATCACACATTAGGTCTTTTAGGGTCATTGGGCCTGAAATGGTTGGACACCTATTGCATTGGTGATATCTAATATATAGATGTTTGGACACCTAAAACATTATCTCCTACCTCTGACCTCTCTATTCATATAGAATTTTCAGAAATTCAGATATGGGAGGTCCATCAGTGGGTTTTGGTCAAAATTCACTGATATTTCTAAACTACTCCTATTTGATTGGTGATATCTAATATATAGATGGTTGGACACCTAAAACATCATCTCCTACCTCTAACCTCTCTATTCATATGGAGTTTTCAGAAATCCAGATATGGGAGGTCCATCAGTGGGTTTTGAGCAAAACCCACTGATGGAACTAAACTAGACCTATAGCTTTGGAAAAAAATAAAAATTTGAGGTTATGGACACCTAAAATACTTTCTCCAACCTCATCCCTAACTTTTTAGCTGGGGGTTTCAGAAATCCAGATATGGGAGGTCCATCAGTGGGTTTTGAGCAAAACCCACTGATAGAACTAAACTAGACCTATAGCTTTGGAAAAAATAAAAATTTTAGGTTATGGACACCTAAAATACTTTCTCCAACCTCATCCCTAACTTTTTAGCTGGGGGTTTCAGAAATCCAGATATGGGAGGTCCATCAGTGGGTTTTGAGCAAAACCCACTAATGGAACTAAACTAGACCTATAGCTTTGGAAAAAATAAAAATTTTAGGTTATGGACACCTAAAATACTTTCTCCAACCTCATCCCTAACTTTTTAGCTGGGGGTTTCAGAAATCCAGAGATGGGAGGTCTATCAGTGGGTTTTGAGCAAAACCCACTGATGGAACTAAACTAGACCTATAGCTTTGGAAAAAATAAAAATTTGAGGTTATGGACAACTAAAATACTTTCTCCAACCTCATCCCTAACTTTTTAGCTGGGGGTTTCAAAAATCCAGATATGGGAGGTCCATCAGTGGGTTTTGAGCAAAACTCACTGATGGAACTAAACTAGACCTATAGCTTTCAAAACCGACTGATGGACCTCCCATATCTGGATTTCTGAAAACTCCATATGAATAGAGAGGGTATAGGTAGAAGATGATGTTTTAGGTGTCCAAACATCTATATATTAGATATCACCAATCAAATAGGAGTAGTTTAGAAATATCAGTGAGTTTTGACCAAAACACACTGATGGACCTCCCATATCTGGAT
>JAGFNQ010004004.1:184380-453402 GCA_024364735.1 Boesenbergia rotunda | reverse complement strand
ATTTCTGAAAATTCCATATGAATAGAGAGGTCAGAGGTAGGAGATGATGTTTTAGGTGTCCAAACATCTATATATTAGATATCACCAATGCAATAGGTGTCCAACCATTTCAGGCCAATGACCCTAAAAGGCCTAATGTGTGATTCTCGTTTTATTATTACATTTTAACACCTCGGAGAAGTCCAAATAAAAATGGATTAGCAAATTTGAACTCCTTGTAACCTCAGAAATCCACAGGAACTGAAATTTTTACAATCGAGCTCTTAGGTCAATCAGATGGGCCTTTTAGGGTCATTGGGCTGAAATGGAAACATTTCAGGCCCACGTTGGGCCTGAAATGATTCCATTTCAGGCCCAATGGCGATGTCATTTGCCCGTGCCCAATATTAAAGTCTTTTTTCGATTCTTGTTATTACATTTAACACCTCGGAGAAGTCCAAATAAATAATGGATAGCAAATTTGAACTCCTTGTAACCTCAGAAATCCACAGGAACTGAAATTTTTACAATCGGAGCTCTAGGTCAATCAGTGCCTTTTAGGGTCATTGGGGCTGAAATGGAAACATTTCAGCCCCAAGTTGGGCCTGAAATGGAATCATTTCAGGCCCAACGTGGGGCTGAAATGTTTCCATTTCAGCCCCAATGACCCTAAAAGGCCACTGATTGACCTAGAGAGCTCCGATTGTAAAAATTTCAGTTCCTGTGGATTTCTGAGGTTACAAGGAGTTCAAATTTGCTATCCATTGTTTATTTGGACTTCTCGAGGTGTTAAAATGTAATAACAAAGAGGTTGGAGAAAGTATTTTAGGTGTCCATAACCTCAAATTTTTATTTTTTTCAAAGTTGGGGCTGAAATGGAAACATTTCAGCCCACGTTGGGCCTGAATGATTCCATTTCCATTTCAGCCCACGTTGGGCCTGAAATCATTTCAGCCAGTGGGCTGAAAATGTTTCCATTTCAGCCCCAATGACCCTAAAAGGCCACTGATTGACCTAGAGAGCTCCGATTGTAAAAATTTCAGTTCCTGTGGATTTCTGAGGTTACAAGGAGTTCAAATTTGCTATCCATTGTTTATTTGGACTTCTCCGAGGTGTTAAAATGTAATAACAAAGAGGTTGGAGAAAGTATTTTAGGTGTCCATAACCTTAAATTTTTATTTTTTTCAAAGCTATAGGTCTAATTTAGTTCCATCAGTGGGTTTTGCTCAAAACCCACTGATGGACCTCCCATATCTGGATTTCTGAAACCCCCAGCTAAAAAGTTAGGGATGAGGTTGGAGAAAGTATTTTTGGTGTCCATAACCTAAAATTTTTATTTTTTCCAAAGATATAGGTCTAGTTTAGTTCCATCAGTGGGTTTTGCTCAAAACCCACTGATGGACCTCCCATATCTGGATTTCTGAAACCCCCAGCTAAAAAGTTAGGGATGAGGTTGCAGAAAGTATTTTAGGTGTCCATAACCTCAAATTTTTATTTTTTTTCAAAGCTATAGGTCTAGTTTAGTTCCATCAGTGGGTTTTGCTCAAAATCCACTGATGGACCTCCCATATCTGGATTTCTGAAACCCCCAGCTAAAAAGTTATTGTTGAGGTTGGAGAAAGTATTTTAGGTGTCCATAACCTCAAATTTTTATTTTTTCCAAAGCTATAGGTCTAGTTTAGTTCCATCAGTGGGTTTTGCTCAAAACCCACTGATGGACCTCCCATATCTGGATTTCTGAAACCCCCAGCTAAAAAGTTAGGGATGAGGTTGGAGAAAGTATTTTAGGTGTCCATAACCTAAAATTTTTATTTTTTCCAAAGCTATAGGTCTAGTTTAGTTCCATCAGTGAGTTTTGCTCAAAACCCACTGATGGACCTCCCATATCTGGATTTCTGAAACCCCCAGCTAAAAAGTTAGGGATGAGGTTAGAGAATGTATTTTAGGTGTCCATAACCTCAAATTTTTATTTTTTTCAAAGCTATAGGTTTAGTTTAGTTCCATCAGTGGGTTTTGCTCAAAACCCACTGATGGACCTCTCATATCTGGATTTCTGAAAACTCCATATGAATAGAGAGGTTAGAGGTAGGAGATGATGTTTTAGGTGTCCAACCATCTATATATTAGATATCACCAATCAAATAGGAGTAGTTTAGAAATATCAGTGAGTTTTGACCAAAACTCACTGATGGACCTCCCATATCTGGATTTCTGAAAATTCTATATGAATAGAGAGGTCAGAGGTAGGAGATGATGTTTTAGGTGTCCAAACATCTATATATTAGATATCATCAATGCAATAGGTGTCCAACCATTTCAGGCCCAATGACCCTAAAAGGCCTAATGTGTGATTTCTTCGCGGTTCTTCATTATTACATTTTAACACCTCGGAGAAGTCCAAATAAACAATGGATAGCAAATTTGAACTCCTTGTAACATCAGAAATCTACAGAAACTGAAATTTTTACAATCGGAGCTCTCTAGGTCAATCAGTGACCTTTTAGGGTCATTTTCCATTTCAGCCCCACGTTGGGCCTGAAATGATTCCATTTCAGGCCCGCATTGGGCCTGAAATGATTCCATTTCAGGCCCGCATTGGGCCTGAAATGGAAACATTCAGCCCCAATGACCCTAAAAGGTCACTGATTGACCTAGAGAACTCCGATTGTAAAAATTTCAGTTCCTATGGATTTCTGAGGTTACAAGGAGTTCAAATTTGCTATACATTATTTATTTGGACTTTTTCGAGGTGTTAAAAAGTAATAACAAAGAATCGAAAAATGACTCTTAATATTGGGCACGTTGGGGCTGAAATTGAAACATTTCAGCCCCACGTTGGGCCTGAAATGGAATCATTTCAGGCCCAACGTGGGGCTGAAATGTTTCCATTTCATCCCCAATGACCCTAAAATTCCACTGATTGACCTAGAGAGCTTCGATTGTAAAAATTTCAGTTCCTGTGGATTTCTGAGGTTACAAGGAGTTCAAATTTGCTATCCATTGTTTATTTAGACTTCTCCGAGGTGTTAAAATGTAATAACAAAGAATCGAAAAAAGACTCTTAATATTGGACAAGTTGGGGCTGAAATGGAAACATTTCAGGCCCACGTTGGGCCTGAAATGGAAACATTTCAGCCCCACGTTGGGCCTGAAATGGAACCATTTCAGGCCCAACGTGGGCGGCTGAAATGTTCTTTTAGTTTTAATTTAATAAAAATATTTTAATTAATTTCAATATTTTTTTTGTTTTGAGAAAGGTTCCATAATATTATTATCAAAATATAAAGGAACATCTTTTTATGGTCCATCTCGAAAATCGTTACTGACAAAGACAAAGAGAAAGAGAAAGAGAAAGAGAAATGCATGCAGTACTTGATGGTAGGGGTATAAGAGGAAGTTTACTAAAATATGTGCGCCCTTTGGTAACATTGAAACCATGGTACGCCTTTTGGTAAATACCAATACTTAGGTACGCCCTTTGGTAAATTGTCGATAATTTTTTATTATATATTAACATCCCCTCTCAAACTCATGATGCTTTAACAGAAAACATCGAGAGTTTGTTAATCAGAAACTGAAAACGTACAGTGGAATGCGCCTTGGTGAGTAAACCTGTAATTTGCATGAAAGATGAGATAAACGGTAAAATGATGATGTCATTTTGATAGTGATGTCGAGTGAGATGACAATCAATCTCGATATGCTTGGTGTGTTTATAAAAAATAGAATTGTGAGCAATTTGAATGACACTAGAGTTATCACAATACATAGGAGTAGGACTCGAGAGAAAAATACTCATATCAGCAAGTAACCAACGTAACCAAACAATTTCAGTAGTAGTAGAGGTCATAACACGATATTCTGCTTCGGTAGAAGAACGAAAGATAGTATTTTACTTTTAACTCTTCCAAGATATAAGAGAATCTCCTAAGAAAATATAATACCCTGTGGTAAACTTACGATCTGTAGAATCACCATCCGAATATACAACTAAATAATCACGTAACTCTAATATAGAAGTGGAAGGATAAAGAAGATTATGAAACTGGGTACCTAGAAAATATCGAAGGATATGAAGCACAACCCCCCAATGTACTAAAGTGCAAAAAGCAACAAACTGACTGACAATGTGTACAACATAAGCAATATCAGGTTTAGTGATGGTTAGATATACTAGACTACCAACTAAAGTGTGATATAAAGAAGAATCTAGTCAGGGAACACCATCAGTCGAAGAGTACCGAGCATTAATCTCAAGCGAAGTATCCACAATATGAGTGTCTGATAGATGAGCTTGCTCTACAATGTCACAAATATATTTGGATCGTGAGAGAAGATAACCATTGTTTGAGACGAGATGGCTAGAGGGGGGGGATCTAGCCAGACACAATTTCTTGGCTCTTTTCGAATCTTCTCTGCACTTAAGTTAGTAGCAGCGGAAACAAAACAAATACAGAGAAGCAAACTTAACAAAACTGCAGAAACAGAAAATACAAACCAAAGATCGCTAACAATGGTCGTTTACAAGGTTCGGGGATAACTTGCCCCTACTCCTTGGCGTGCCCGTAAGGTGGGCGATCCCTTGATCGTCGGCAGATCAAGCCCCGGTGAACACCGGATATCAAGCGCCTCCTTCTCGGTGGAGTAACCTCTCCAAAAGCTGTCTCAGTAGATGAATACAAGATTAAGCACACGAGACACTCGAGAAGGGAAGCTCACAAAGCTCTCACAGGAATGCAACAAGATCGCTCAAGAACAAAGCAACAGAGAGCACGAACTCAGCCCAGCAAAACTTCCCCCAATTTTCTGTCTGTGTCACCTCGCTCCTCTGCATCCAGCTTCGTCTCTTAAGCTCCTGCTCAACGTCGCCAGCTCCATCAGCACCACTGACTCACACTCTGACCCACTGACCTCTCTGAGCACTCAGTCCACTGGACACTCCTCCAGCTGAGCCTCCGTCAGTTGCCAGCCGCGCCTTCGTCAGTTGCCAGTTGCGCCAGACGCCGTTGAGACCTGAAAACACAATAGATCCAAACCTGCTCCAAGGAAAGCCTCTCATTGACCCTCCTTGAGTGTTTGAATCACCTGCTATCACCTGCACACTCCAACAGAGGCTTAGCAATGCATATCAAAGAGAAATCAGCAAGTAGCAGAGAATCGGCAGTGAAAACAGACTTCTGACAGCATATTTGAATTAAAGTTCTGCTCCTGATCGGTCCCCAGACCGATCAGGGAGGAGCCTGATCGGTCACCAGACCGATCCAGCAGCTTCTGCACACTCCTGATTGGTCTCCAGACCAATCAGGCTCCAGCCTGATCGGTCACCAGACCAATCAGGCTTGAGTGAACAGTGATTCTTTAATCAAATCATAAGTCTCTGATCGGTCACCGGACCATTCTGGACCTGATTAGCAAGGGAACTCAACTCACTGTTCGCTCCCTGATCGGTCACCAGACCGATCAGGAGCTGTGCAGTGAGTGAAACACACACTCCCTGATCGGTCACCAGACCGATCAAACATCGCTGGATCGGTCACCAGACCGATCCACGAAGGAGCAACGTGCCAAACTCCCTGATCGGTCACCAGACCGATCCAGGGACTCAACCTAGCCCTCCAAGCTAGGATTTCATCCACCCTAGCCCTCCAAGCTAGGGACCTGACCCTCCAAGTCAGGATTTCATCCAACCTAGCTTCACTCACTAGGACCTGGCTTCACTCACCAGGGTTTTTCACCTAACCCTCCAGTTGGGACTTTTCACCTAACCCTCCAAGTTAGGACTTTTCACCTAGCCCTCCAAGTTAGGAATTTTCACCCAACCTTCCAAGTTAGGACTTTTCCACACCTAGCCCTCCAAGCTAGGACCTGGCTTCACTCACCAGGATTTCCAACACCTGGCTTCACTCACCAGGACCCGGCTTCACTCATCGGGATTTCCAATCACCTGGCTTCACTCACCAGGACTCGGCTTCACTCACCAGGACCCGGCTTCACTCACCGGGATTTCCATTACCTGGCTTCACTCACCGGGATTTCCAATCACCTGGCTTCACTCACCAGGACCCGGTTTCACTCACCGGGATTTCCATTACCTGGCTTCACTCACCAGGACCCAGCTTCACTCACCGGGATTTCATGCCCAGTCCTCGACCAGGACTTTAACCCAAATTCGCTCAACCAAACTTAAATCATTGTCAAACACCAAAATAACAACCGAGTCAGACTGCATCAACAACCATGAGGAGAATAAGTTACTTCAAGTCCCAAAAAATAACGCAAAAGACACAAATCTTTCATTTCAAACTTACGAGTCAAATGCACTTTCAATTCTTCTATTCTAATTATATCATCTCCTATAATAATCATGTCATCGACATAAAGAGAAAGTAACGTGCGACTTAACGAAGTACAATGAACAAAAAGAGCAGAGTTATAATGACTAGGAAGAAAGCTAAGAGATCCAATAACAATAGATAACTTGTCAAACCAAGCTTGAGCAGCTTGTTTAAGGCTATAAAGAGTCCTTTTTAGTCGCAAACTTTATCAAGATTGTAAGTGACACCTAGTGGAGACATCATGTAAACTTCTTATTGAAGATCTCCATTTAAAAAAGCATTTTTAACATCCATCTGAAAAATAGATCACTGACGAATAGATACAATACTGCAATGAGAGTACGGATAGTAATAAGCTTGAAAACTGGAGCAAAGGTTCCCTCATAATCTATACTATATTGTTGGAAAAATTCTTTAGAACCAAACTAGCTTTATACCGCTCATCTAACCTATTACATTTAGTTTTGATCTTATACACCCATCAAGAACTAATTGTACACTTTCCCAAAGGAAAAGGAACAAGATCCCAAGTACTTATTTGATATAATGCAGAATGTTCTTCCGCTATAGTCTGCAACCAAAGAGGGTCAAGAGAAGCCTCTCTATAAGAGGAGGGCTTAGATAATTGGTGGATAGAAGCTAAAAAAGAAGAAAAAGAACTAGAATAAATAGAATATACAAAATCAAGCAATTGAGTGATCTTACAAGATAGTTGAGGTTAACGAGGAGGAGGATCCGCTATCACAGGAGCATTATGAGAAGCAGTAGAAGCAGGGGGATCATCAGGAAGCTGATAACCATAATTTGTATTAGTGTCAATCCTGCAAATAACATCATTAAAAGAAGAGATTCTAGGATGGTCTAATTGTGGGGAAACATGAGATGACATATTATCGGAGTCTGTGCAAAAAGGATCAATACAAGTGAGATCAGATTTTCTAAGATTAGGAGTGTTAGAGGGAATGGAATAGAATGAAATGTGTTCAAGAAAAATAACATGACGTGAGACATAGAGTTTTTGACTAACTGGATCATAACATTGTATATTCACCACCCAAGTCAGATCGAAAATATTTAATAACAACATTATGTTGAGTTTTTACCATGGCACGAAACATATGATAGATACCAAGGAAATCAGAACGATGTTTCATAAGATAGACTCAAGTGTAACGAGTACTATCATCAATAAAGGAAACATAGTAACGAGATTTACCAGATGTACGAATCGAAGATGGGCCCTGCACATCAGAATGAATTAATTCAAATGGTGCAAGAGAAATAAAGATACTTCTATAAAAAGATAAGGCAAAGAATTTTGTCAATTTGCAACCACAACAATCTGAAATATCATGAGTTGGTAATTTTTCTAATTTTCCTTTAGAAGCTAACGCGGCGTTTGGTTTGCGTTTTCCAGTCTGCTTTTCATTTTCATTTTCTGTAGAAAATGCGATTTTCTGGAAAACATGTTTGGTTTGCATTTTCCAGCTTTGTTTTCCAGAAAAAAACATAGCGTTTTCTGGAAAACTGGAGAATGAAAAAAAGTCATTTTCCAGAAAATTAGAAAATGCGGTTTTCTGGAAAATGAAAATGGAAAACGACACAAACCAAACGCCCCCTTAAGTATTTCAAACGAGATGAAGAAACATGTCCAAAACAAAAATATCACAAATAAAATTCAGAAGAAGCAGAGTTTAACCGAAAACATGACAAATCAATACTGGATGCTGCAACTTTTGAAACTTTTAGTTGTTCTAATACATATAGTCCCTCCTGTCTACGGTCTATCCCAATATGGATAAGATGCAAGAAACTTTTGAAACTATTCAGCAAGAGCTACAATTGTGGCATTGGATGATTGAGTCCCTCCAGAGTCTGTAGGAGGAACTACTACTGTCATGTTGGTTACTCCAAATTTAAAGAATCATTATTGTGATTGGCTATCGGATTTCCAAGAAGAAGATAAAATCAATAGTCATATTTTTCAGTCATCAGGTAGATTTAAAAAACTCAAAATCCGATCTCCACCGTTCAAAATGTAGCCCTGGATGTGAGGAACGTTCCCTCAAAGTTTCAAGATGATTTAACGGTTAAAACTTAAGAAAACATAATTCTTCTATAAATGCAATTTTAAACCAACCATAGCATAGAAAATGTTGAAGAAACTTTATAATGATTGGCCTTCAAACATTTGAAAATTACAAATCTCGACGATAGTATTGAAATCCTTCCAAATTCAAACTTTTCGATTCGGCAGGACTGTGCTATACCATGAAAATAATACAAATATAATCTTAAATCGATGTAAAGAGAAGGAGAGAGAAATGAGAAAGAAAAAAAAATAAATAACGGCTTGATAATTATATTCATGAAACTTAAGATTAACATAGAAAAAAGAGATATAAATAGACAAGTAATAATAAATTTAAAAGACTAATTCTATCCTAAATAAATTCTACCCTTATATAAATAATTTTTTATTATATATTAACAAAATCAATAACCTCATAATTCAAGCTTTTTATTTTTCCTTTCCCCTGCCAAACCTATTTGGAATATATACTTTATCATATTTCTATCTAGATTTTTTATAATTGTTTCTTCTCTTCTCAGATGAATAGCTTTGGCAGCCCAACCATGAGAGTGATCCCTGTTGTGGTCCTAGCTAGTACTTCTTGTTCGCTTCAAGGGCATAATCCACAAGGTGTGCCATAGCTTGAAGTGCTCTTTGGATGGTGGAAACTTAAAGAGCAGCAGCACTAAATCAAAGGTATGTAGCTCCTTCAACGTGCCCTCCAATCCCTACTCCATTCCCTTTTCCTGCTTTATGCCTAACATTCAAAACAGCCACTGTTGAGAAGGATTTCTGATTTGCTTGCTAGAACAAATCCGTTGCTGTTGCCATTCTTGTGGCCTAACTATTAATGAAGCAACTGACACCATGAGAATTGAGTAGCAGTCAAATTGCAGACATTTTTCTTTTGTTGCAAAGATGCATGACCTTGGAGTTAAAAAAGATCTAGCCGCAAATCTGAAGAACGCAAGGAAAAACCACCACAAAGTTTCACCTATATCGTTATGGCAGAGGCTGTCGAGTTTATCTGACTTGGGTATTCTTTGCTGCATTCATCATTCAACGAGTATTGGGGAGCACAGATGGATGGATCACTGGAAAAGGTTCTTTGACACTTTATGGCTAGTGCTCTTGGATAAGTACTATTTCATAAAGGTGCTAAAGTTAGTGATACAAGGACTTATCTTTCTTGCATTATAACTCTACTAAGTATTCACAGAAGGTAAGACCAATTAAACAATATCAGACTAGGAATCAATACCTTTCTTTTCTAGTTCAGTGAAGTAATTGGATGGTCAAGAACGATAAGCACATTTAGTGAAGCTTTAAGCTTCCTAAGGCAAAGAGGTCTCCTAACCAATCAAAGCAATGAAGCAAACCCACCAACTATCCTTTCTGCTCTTGCCATCACTAGTGTTGTAAAGTAAGGATATTAAAAGGTCTAGCCACAAATTTTCACTATGTTTCATCAGTAAGGTTATGATTTCACTATGATGATGATGATGAACAATAATAGCATTGAGTTCAGAAAATCTTGTGGTTCCACAAAATTTCATGATGATTAGATGCAAAGCTACTTGACCACAACGCTTGATGGAATGTGAAAAGAAAATTTCAGCTCACTATAAACCCTTTTAAAAGACATGATGGTTGGCAAACAAGCAAATTTCAGCAACAATATATAATTGCCAACATAAAATTCCTTTATTTGTTGCAATTAGAATGCCAACTAACATGAGAAAAAGACATAGAAGAAGAGAAGGAATGAGGGCAAGGAAAAGGTCAAGAATATTTGCTGCATATTGATAACAAAAAACAAAAAGCTAGGAAACAAGATTCAAGAACAAGACTAAAAGAAAATTAAAGCATGCACTTAATTTCAGTAATTTTTCTTAGACAGAAATATTAAGTTGGAATGTAAGTTTCAAAAGCTGATGGAGGTGTAAGAGCCCTTGATCCTTGATGAAAATTAGAAAAGTCTTAGGACTAAGTCCTGCAATCGCCACTTACTCATCAAGAAAGCATGAAACAAATAATTCAAACATGACATAACAATTTCATAAACAGCATCATAAAACTTAAAAGGCTATTTGATGCTCAATATATATATTTTTTTTATTTACAAGGATGTTCAGGCTTGCACCTGACTAATCCACTTGACTGGCCGGCTCTGTCCCAGAGCCTTCAACGAGAGTCACCACCGGTCAACGAGGGTAAATCGCGAGACGGAGACACGTGACGATTTCACAACTAATGATATCGGTACTCGATAACCCGACCACGCAGCAATCCGTGACGATTTCTACCGTCAGCATACTACACGTTTTACTAGGGAAGAATCGAACCCGGAAAATAAGAAATCATCCAAATGAATCATTATCAATCGCGCCATGTCCGTTGGTGCTCAATATTAAAAAGGCAGTTAGAGGATGGCAAACACCATTAACCAATTGTAAAATCAGAAATATTAGAGGAAAAATGCTTACCCAAAAGACTTGGCCAAGCTTAACATAAAATCAAAAATATTTAAGGACCATCAAAATCATTAAGGCTACGTTTGGTAGGAGGTAATGTAATCGGGTCTGTAATGTAATCAAGTTTGTAATGTAATGTAATGTAATCTTGATTACATTGTTATGTTTGGTAATGAGTTGTATGTAATCTTTGATAACCATTGAGTAATGATAGGGACAGTGAATTTGGGACAGTGAATGGGACAGTGAATGACGTGGCAATTATTGTGTACACGTCCGATCGTCGATCGGACACTACCGGCGGCCTTCGGCCGCCGCCCCGAACCAAACTATACCCTGGGGGGCACGGTGAACCCGTCGGGGATCGCCGCAATTGCGATCTCGCATCATTGACCGTCGATTTCGATAGGTTCACCGTTGCTGCCGATCCTGACGAGTTCACCGTCCTCCGAAGGTATAGTTTGATTCAGGACGATAATCAGAGGCCATCGGTGGTGTCCGATCGGCGATCGGACGTGTACACATTAATTGCACGTCATTCACTGTCTCATTCACTGTCTCAAATTCACTGTCACAATCATTACTCATAACCATTATAAGTTGGATTCCTTTGTTTGGTGAGTGGGAATCTATCCTGTAATGTAATCAAGATTGACGACTACCGCCGGCCGGCCGGTGACCATCGACCGGCTGGCCATCGCCGGCGGCGGCGGCCAACGACCGGCGACCGTCGACCGTCGCCGGTCGCTGGCCGGCGGCGGTCGTCGACCGGCGGCGGCTTCGATCGCCGGCCGGCGGCGGTCATCGACCGGCGGCGGCTGCGATCGCCGGTCGGCGGAGGCTGCGATCGCCGGCCGGCGGCGGCGGTCGTCGACCGGCGGCGGCGGCGATCGCCGGCGGCGGCGGTCGCCTGCGGCGGCGGCAGTCGCCGGCGTCGTCGGCGGCGGCGGTCGGTGTCGGCGACGGCGGCGGTCGGCGTCGTCGGCGGCGGCGGTCGGCGTCGTCGGCGGCGGCGGTCGTCGGCGGCGGCGGTCGCCGGCGGCGGCGGCGGTCGCCGACGGCGGCGGCAGCGGTCGCCGACGGCGGCGGAGGCGGCGGCGGTCGCCGGCGGCGGCGGCGGTCGCCGGCGGCGGCGGCGGTCGCCGGCGGCGGCGGCGGCGGCGGCGGCGGCGGGCGGCGGCGGCCGCCGGCGGCGGCGGCCGCCGCCGACGGCGGCGGCAGCGGTCGCCGACCGGCGGCGGCTGCGGCGGTCGCCGACCGGCGGCGGCTGCGGCGGTCGCCGACCGGCGGCGGCGGCGGTCGGCGACCGGCGGCGGCGGCGGTCGCCGACCGGCGGCGGCGGTCGCCGACCGGCGGCGGCGGTCGCCGACCGGCGGCGGCGGTCGCCGACCGGCGGCGGCGGTCGCCGACCGGCGAACCGTCGACGACCCACGACCGTCGCCACCCGGCCGACGACTTTAGAAGCTGTAATATAATCTAGATTACGGAGATTTTGTTTTGTAATCCAGATTACAAATCATCAACCTCTTTTGTAATCGAGATTACATTACATTATAATTTTAAAGTTATTCCAAACAAAGGAATCAAACTTGTAATGTAATCTGGATTACATTACAGGGTGGATTACACCCTACCAAACGCAACCTAACATCGTTACACTAACAATATTAGAGAGACTATTTTCTTATAGACAGTACTAAATCTAACAATATTAGAGAGACTATTTTCTTATGGACAGTACTAAATAGCAAGAATATTATCCGCCAAAAAATTTATTATATAATTTTTAAATCACTAAAGGTGTCTAAATACAATTATATCCTTTCCTATTTATTTTCATATTAAATTATATTCTTTTCTACTTATTTTCATTGAAAATTATATTATTTCCTATTTACTTTTATATTAAATAAATTTTTAATATCTAAAAAACTATTATGATTTTTTTATAATTTAAGGATCATTATTAAAGGTATCTAAATCCTATTTTTTCTATTTATTTTCATATTAAATTATATCCTTTCCTATTTATTTTTCTATTAAATTAAATTCCTTTCCTTTTTCTCTCTAATTTTTTATTTCTAAAAATCCATTCTAGTTGGCGGATCTAGCCATCTACATTTACCGTTTTCTTATAGACGATAAAAATCTCATGATATTCAAACTTTTCAACATCGATAATTCAACACTCAAAATTGAATCTAATACTTCACCTAAAATAGAGACATAATAGAATATATACACAACATAAAATTTATATATATATATATATATATATATATATATATATGGTGTCACATGCTCAATAAAAAATCAGATAGCATCTCTCCTGTACGATGGACAATCTGAAATTATAATATAAAGCCTACATGGCCACATACAATATCTCAGGCCACACGGCTAGAAATAAAATAAAATGACAACCACACAGTTAATATGACAGCCTACACGGCTGAGGTCAATAACCACGTAGTTTATGTAGCCCACACAACTGAAATAAAAGAAACAACGGAAGGCATAAACACCCCACATAGGAAAACCAGAAAGAGACCTGTGAGCCGACTCGACTTGACACAATAACCACGAAACAAAAATCGAAAGTAGCCACAAGGCTATAATACTAGTCAAACCAAAATGATACAATACAAATTCATAAATCTGAAATACCCTAATCCATAAATTTGAAATACCCTCAATGTGAAGTAGGACTGGCGGACGAGATCTCCAAGTGACTCCAAGTTCGTCTACATGCTACCTGGGGGAAACTAAAACAAACGCATCACTGGTGAGTCCAAGCGGACTCTACGGATATAACAGATGGATAAATACATACATAAATAGGATACAACAAGCAGAATAGAAACAATAGTATATAGTCTCCGAAACAAAGTAATGTCTGAACATAAATAACTAAATGAACACACATACTAAAAATCTATCTAACATGCAGGGCATGATCAGAAAACCCCATGATACATCAGTAAGCCTGCTAGTACCACTGAGCATATCTAGATCATATAACAAATGCAAATAACAATCTATATATGCATATCAATCAAGTGCAGCAATCAAAGCTCAAAAAAATGCAACAAACACAAGAAAAATATACAATGCAATAAATGCACATAATGCAATGACATGTGTCACCCCTGATGCCAGTTAAGCCTCCATCACATCTCATTTGTGAGGTCGAGTGGGTAAGACTATGACAACTGTACGCACTCCAACAACTATCACTACTATAAATAGTTGAGTGGGCAGGATGCTGGGGAGTTAATTACTCCAAAATCCCAAGAAAATGGGAGCTACCAACAATTCTACTATACCTCATAAACAACGAAGAGGGTGTCAACTGCCTGCCTATAACTCTAACATTCACTACCCATGAGTGATCAAGTATGGCACAATAAGATGGCTACTCGCACTCCAACAACTACTACTATCCTTGAGTGGTCGAGTGGGTAGAAAACTATATGATCGATGATAGTCTTAACCACAAGGAAATCAATGATCGCCAGCATGCAACAATGCAGATATGGTGCATGATACCGAAATACACAATCTTAACCAGGTCAATAACTCTGCAACAATCTTGATACACATGTATCTAACCAATAACAAGATCAATAAACACACAACTAATTTACTAAGTAGCGTATATCTAATGTCAACCAAACTCTAGATATGTCTAATGATCATTTCTAAGTACTCGCGTATAAGCGGTACTTTGTAGATCAGGAAAATAATAGGTGAAACTGTATCGATGTAATTTTGATCAACTCAAAGATCAAGCAACGAAAGTATTAACAGGAAAGTACAAATAGAGAACTGAGTTAAGATAAAGCAACCTACTCAGATAATAAACAAACCATACAATTAAGTACAATAAACTACAGAATATAAAGAAGAAGTACCTATCTTTAAATGTGGATCGTTTTAATCGTCGCCCCCAATAGATCGCATCGAGCTCGAATCCTACAAGCATAGGATGCAAGGCAAAACTAAGAATCTACAATTAATATATCATCTTATTAATGAATTAGTATATATCAATTAATTAATTGACTTCTTAATTTACCCATCCCTTTGATTAATTAATCATCTAATCAACTCCAATAATCTTAATTAATTATCAAATGTTTCATCTATGTTTGATTTCTTAATCCCACTGTTATTCACATGAATAAATCATTTACTCTAATTATTTAATCCACCATTCCAATTAAGATTAACTCTAATATAAATCCTAAGCAATCCATCTAATTTAGTTAAGTCTAGCACATTGGGTTCCAAGCTAATTAACCCAACAGTAGGAATTATTCAACCTCAATTTACACCCTAATTCCAATTAATATCATACACATAGCACTACTGTTCATCATGAGTCTTCCACCCTATTGAAACCATCAAATACTCAATCCAACCAACTAAACATCCAATTAATCAGATTAGTAAACCTACGCCCCATTACATCTAAAATCGACATCTAATACACGAATATCATCATATCAAGCTAACACAAGTTCATTCAACTACTGATCTAACTAATCCAACATCAACATGTCTAAAATCAACATCAATTACCCAACCCTCGCCTACGATGGCACCGACGATGACTCCCCAATTCATATTCAAGCCCATCCAGATCATAGCCGCAAGAAGGAAGAACCCCATAGCCTGAGGTCTATCCTTGGAGCTCAGAGACGCCCTTCTTCACCAAAGATTAGAGGCGCACTGCAACTTGATTCAGCTAGGGATCATGGCAACAACCACCTTCAGCGATTATGTCAGTACTCCGAGTTGGTTTTGATGTGATCAACCAAGTCAAGTTAGGTCTTGTATATTTTTATCCTTATGTCTAAGTGTGCAGGAGTCTAGGAGCATAAGAAATCAAGTGAAAGACACAACAGACGAGAAGGATGACACGGATAAGGGAGTCAATGGGCTCGGTGCATCCGAGGGACATAGAGGTTGTGGAAGAGTACACCGGTAGACGAGAAGGGCATGAGCGACGTCCGAGGGACGAGAAGTCAAGAAGGCAGCCCATTCAAGGTGAAGGCCGAAGTCGGGTTCCGGTAATTATAGGGATGACTTCCCTTGTGACATTCACTTGACTCCTAGATCTAGATTTAGTTCCATAATTATATGGAACTCTTTGGTAAGAGGGCCCATTTACCTTGGCTTTAGGTTTGTAATCCAAACCTCTCTTGCCCTTAGAGAGTCCTTAATTTCTTAAATCTAGATTTTGATCCTTTGATCTCTTAAGAAGATTTTCTATTCTTTTATAGGATTTTTTTTTAATTTTTCAAGTTTTGACTTCAAAACTTGATTCTTAATCATTATTTCCTCATGGCCCAACTTTCTAAGATTGCCTTGAAAATTTTTCTTCTTGGCCTTGTATTGGGTAGGTCTATTATTCAATGGCCTAGATTTTTCCCTATCCTTAAGTGTGGTAGTTCTAACATAGAAGATTCTATAGTTCTCCTTAGGTTTTTCATGTCTCCTATTTTCATGATAAATAGCATTGAAATGATACACTATAAGAAAAAATACTTTTAATGACATTGAAAAGTGTCATCATATATTACTTATACTGACATTTTTGATATAGTGATATTAAGTTAAAATGTCCTCTATAGTGATGTCGTCTAAAGTCTTATCACTTATGACAATTCTTAATGTCACTATAAAATAAAAATAGTGACAACACTAATAGCATGAATAATTGTTATAGTGACAAAAAATAGTGTTACTATAAGATTTGTAATGACAATTATACGTGTTTTATTATAGTAATGATGACAAATTTATGTCCTTTAAAATTATTTATCAAGACAATTATAAGTGTCTTGAATTTTATTTATAGTCATAATAAAAAATGTCACTAATGATAGTTTATAAAGTTAATTTAAAATGCCTCGTTTTATAATTTATAGTGACACATATAAATGTTTATTATATTAGTCTATAATGACATTTAAAATTATCATTAATAGTTATTTATTATGATATTTTGAAATGTCTTCATATGAGTTTTATAATGATATTTTTATCTACATAATTTAGTGTTCTATTGTGACATAAAAAAATATCATATATTAATAAATATCTCATCCATTTTCAATATTTTCATGATATAAATATTTATGCATAGAACTAATTAACATAAACACAAATAAAAATTTTAAATTGAAATTAAAGTGCTAATCAATAATTGTCAATTTGTTTGCAATACAAGACTGTCAAATTGGTCACCTTAAAAAATAACTATGCACTAATCACAATCACAAATGTACCCAATGTATTTAGTTTAAGAACTAGTAAAAAATTAAGTCTCTTCTAAAGTAAGACATAACCAAACTTCCAAACTTTGCTGCATCTTCAATATTCAACCATCACATCTTGAACAAAATTCAATATTCTTGTCACCTACAAAAAAAAACATATATTAATTTGTGTAAATGAAATAAAATTAAAACAAACAAATCTCGACAGTACTAATATTGGCTCTCCAAAAAACTCATTGATCTTGATAAGTGAAAGATGTCCTTCAGATTTGCCAAATCTGAAAGATATCTATTCATATCGCTATTTAAGTTTCTTCATATACACTATTACAAGTAAAGCCAGATAGATGCACATGACCATGAAAAAAGAAGCTAGGCATGAATGAATGCAATTAAACAGGAACGAGGAGCACAGAGGCAAAAACAGAGATAACACTACTTTGTACCGCTACTATTCATATCGCTATTTAAGTTTCCCAATTCGATGATTCATTCCGATATCGTAATGCACAGAGATAACACTACTTTGTACCACTACTCTCAGTTGTGTCGATCACTGAGGCAAAAACAGGAACGAGGAGCTTGATTTGGTTGATTGAATGGCTGCAAAATAATAAAGAGACATGATATTAAAATATAGAGAGAAAACAAAATAGTAATTAGGCTTCTTTTGCGATCACATAGACGAAAGGTTTTCGATAGGACTGAGCAATCAGCACAAAACAAAACCCAATTTAATAAAAACCGAACTTTTCAACAAAAACAGTTAGTTTCATAGTTTCATACTAATGGTGAAGATTGGATATAAAGCCACATATTCTAAAGGAACACTTGACAAGCTACGTAGAACATAGTTGAACATGATGGAGAGGGCAAGAACGACGACATCCGATTTCTCATTGCACAACTTACCACCTTACACACTCCCAAGTTCATAACATTACAATGGTTTCCTTTCAAACACTCTATTCTCTGCACTGTACAAGCTCAAGCTACCCAACGTGATCGGTGGGGGTTTTATAAAATGCCAATAACTTCTCCCTCCACAGCTGAAGCTGAATCTCCATCGCTAACAGTTACCTCTTCCTCTTAGATTCAGCCTGCAGTAATTGAACAGCAAATCCAACCCATAAATGCCATCAAAGGTCTAAAGGGTAGCAATTGTTGACACAGATCGATTAGCTATTTCATGGTTTAGCTTTAATCGCATCAAAATAGTGTCATTTTAAGTAGCTAAAGTATGTTGCCTTTTATCCTTATGTTATTCATATCATCTGATTGACACTGATGAGTAATTGGTTTAAGCGATAGCCTCAGCGATGAACTACATGAGGCAATCTGCATCAAAATGTTTCAATTGTAAAACTAGAGCAAGCTTAAACTTCCATGATTGCTTGAAGATGAAATCAATATCTGAAAGATGATATCAACAAAATAGAGCTTAAATAGGTTTTAAGCTCTATTTTCACATAAACTACAACAGGATAATCAATTAATCATCAATGGTCAAGACTTGAGACATTGTAATGATTAGTATCATAAGCACTAAACAAAGTAGAAATTCTTAACTTCCTCAAAGTATCAGAGAAAGCAGGTGTTGCCGTGGCAATCATCATAGAATATGAATGAAGAGTTTCTAGAATTGTTACCAATCTAAACAAACTCGAGTTAATTGGTTCAGGAATAAGCACATAAATGCTTTTCCTTGAATGGAAGAGCACAGTAATACTACCAACATCACCTTAGGTTCAGAGACTGGTGAAGCTGGAAAACCATTTGCGGATCTTTTTGCATCGCTTTCAGGGTTACAGTCTGCACACAGAAAGTGTTCCAATTTTTTTGCTTGTTCAATAGTCATGCCGCACAAGATGGATGGAACCTATTTGAATAAATTATTTATTTACCTCAGCATAGCAGGTAGAAAGACAAACTAAAATAGAGAACAAAGACAAGTATCAAATCCCAAGAACAGATGGTGAAATAGATAAAATTAGTAATATACTTCATCACATGCAAAGACACAGCAAAGGATCATAAAACATCTCTGAACTGGGATAGCGCTGATAACTTCCTTCAGAGGAGTCATTTAAATCCTCATCTGGACCTTCAGATATCAAGGAATGACCCTTTATTTTTTCCTCAACAGAGCCTTCTACACTTGTTTTACATGATATGTCATCAACATTCTGAACTAGGATAGCGCTGATTTCTGAATTTTTAATACTACCATTTCCTGTACACAAAAACATCTCATCCTTAACTGATTGACCAAAAGAATATCAGGACACATACTTGTAATGAACCTCAATACAAGTACTACTGTGTAATTAAGAAGTCAGGCTTTTACCTTTACAAGTGATCCCAGAGATGCCATAAACAGTGTCATTATGCTCTGGAACATCGAGATACTGCTTCAGTAAGGGCCCAATTATATCCTCTGCCTGGAAAATTCCCAAGATCGATCCAATATGAAATAAAGGTTCATAATAATCAGTTGGGTATTCAATCTCTTCAGCAGTTTACATACCTCAATTTCTTGGAGGAGGTATGTAAGCTGGTCGGAGTGAGCAGGCATGCACTACAACATACAAACCATCACGCACAAAGGCATCCGCGAAAAACTCCACAAAAAGCTTAACAAACAAAGCACCACAGCGGCAAGCGAGAAACCGAGAAAGCGGAAGACTAGTAGTACCTTCAAGTGCGAACCCGTCAGGAGGGGTCGACGGCGAAATCCACGTCTCGCTGGTAGGATCGACGGCGAAGCGAAACGCTTGGAGGCGCTGTAGCTTGGAGGAGGGTTCGACGGCGAAGCCCTAGCTTGGAGGCGCAGCCGAATTGAACAACAGGAGGGGTCGACGGCGAAGCCCTACCTTGAAGGCGACTCGACGGCGAATAGATACCTTGCTTGGCTTCGGTCGTCGACGAGAGAGAGAGAGGGAGGGCGGTTTGCTGCGGGGGGAGAGAGAGAGGCTCGTCGGCGAAGAGTAGGAGGGCGAAGAGAGGAAGCGCGAGGGTTTCGCCCTCGGTGGACGAAGAGTAGGAGCGCGAGGGTTTCGCCGAGATGGGGAAAACTGTTTTTAAGAAAATCTTTTTTAAAAAAGAATTAAGAGAGGAAGAGGAAATGTTTAAAAACAGTAAAAAAAATTTTAAAAAAAGTCACGTTGGCGATGTCGCGCACGCAATCGCGTTTTCCCCTCGCGCTTCCTCTCTTCCTGGTAAATATTTTCAAAATTTCAAAAAATTATTCTAGAATTTTTCATATGATTATTTCTATTTCTAATTCTCATTATGATATTTATATATATTACATATATATATATATATATATATATATATATATATATTATATTATTATTATTATTATTATTATATTGATTTATTCAATTATTATTATTATTTTGAACCGTATTTTACAAAAAATTTAGATTAAAGAAATTAAATAATTTTGATTAATTTATAATGTCGGCATGATTAATTTATAGTGACATTTATAAAATGTGTCATGATAAAGGATCTAATCAGATATTTTATTTATAAAATTAATCTATTTTAATAAGTGTCATTATAAATAGTTTATAATGATATTTACTATTAAGTGTCATAAAGTAAATGTCACAATAGGTCTTTTTTCTTGTAGTGATAGAAATTATTTTTAGCATGCATATTATCATGATTTAAATAAGTATCATTACCTAATAATACCTTAATTTTGTTCTTGGAGGCTCTCGTTTGATTTAAGCTCCTTTTTTTAGTCTTGCTCGGATCCTTTCCCTTTGGATATTGGTTCCGATAATATCTCTTTTGTTTGCATGAGAAGCACACAATGTGCTTCTTTTCTTTTCCTACTAACGTCCTTTGGCTTCTCCTTCCTCTTAGGTGCCACTTGATCCTTTTTTTTGGCCAATTCCAGATACTTAAGCTTATAGTGTCCTCTTTCCCGACACTCAAAGCAAATGAAGTGATCTTTATTTTTATAAATTGAAATTGTTGTACCTTTATGAGTTGTAGAGGTGACCTTTGACTCTTCTTCCTTTGATACGGATGTAGAAGTTTCTTCTTGTTCTGGCATTGATGAGTTATGCTCCCCCCTCAACCCTTGAGGTGGATGTCTTTTCACATTCATCCTCGAATGTTGAGCACCTCTCAATCTCCGACTCCTCGTGTATATGAAACAAAGAGTTTCTCTCTTTACCTTTTTTGTTGCACTCCATCGAGGATAGATTTTCATGAAGTTTTGCCAATTTGCTCCAAAGCTCCTTGGTATCTTGATATTCTCTAATTTGACTCAAGATAGTGCTTGACAATAGATTGACCAACAATTTGGTAACTTTGTCGTTGACCTCGCATCTCTTGATTTGCTCTTCATTCCATTTAATCTTCTTAAGGAACTTTCCTTTGGTGCTTCTTGAAGCTTCAAAACCATCCAATAGAGCAAACAATTGCATTAACTTCATCATGAATAAATTTTTAATCTTTGTCTTCCAAAGATCGAAATTGACTTTGTCGAATGGTGGAGATGCCCAAAGGTCATAATCAAATTCCATTTTTGAAGTTGAAACCTCTTATTGATGATTTCTTGAAATTAGGATTTCTTCAACTTCTTCTTCTTTCTCTAGCTTTTGCTCCCTTAGCGATGAGTCTAAAGAAGAGCAACCTCACTCTGATAGCACTTGTTAAAACTGGTAGGCGAGCTAGAGGGGGGGTGATTACTCCGATCTTTGCTCGTCACAACGGAAACTTGAGCAATGCTAACACCTAAAATTTTACTTGGTATCCACTTCCTTGAAATGACAAATCCAAGGGTCCTTTCTCGTCACTCTCTCAATCTACTATGAAAGATCTCTTTCTTGAGGGGAAAAACCTTTTACAAGCTTACAAGAAGAAATACACTCAAGAACAAGCAAAATAACAAACGAAGTCTTACAAGATTTACAACAATGAGCTCTTTTTGCTTTTCATACTTTCTTCTAACTTGGAATTGTCTCTTGATCTTTGAAAATGCAGAAGCACTATGCTCTAAGGCATCAACTCAAAAATGACGATGAAGGAGAAGAAGAGTTCTGAAGAGACGTCGCTTCAACCTACGTGAAGACCCTATATGCCTACGACCTAGGGTTCACCTAATTGATTATCACGTCAGACTAGTCGTTCAATGACTATTTTTTGAAGTTTAATTGATTTGTCAATCGATTAAGAAGATCTTAATCGATTGCTGAATCGATGAGCACCTTTCTGTGTTCTAGTGCAATACAGTCGTAATCGATTGACCAATCGATTACGGTTCACTTTAATAATTGTCTAATTGATTAAGAGAATGTTAAATCGATTACCCAATCGATTCAGTCTATTTTTGTTCTCACGACACAACTCTCTCAATCGATCATCCAATCGATTCACTCCCTCCTTAATCGATCACCCATTCGATTAAGAAGGTTTCTGTTCGCGAGAAACCAGCACCAATCGATTACTTAATCGATTGACCTAACCCTAACTTGTGTGCACAAGTCTAGGGTTTCCTTGCCTAACCTCAGTCAACCATGACCTGTTAAGACTTCCTCACTAAATATCCGATCAAACCTTTAACAGACTTAGACTCTCCCTTGCCTAGTTCTCAACTAGGGGTTTTCTCATGTTGTTTCTATTCTTGTGACACAACTCTCTCAATCGATTCACTCTTTCTTTGATCAATCACCCAATTCATAAGAAACCAATGTCAATCGATTACCCAATCGATTGGCCCAACCTTAACTTATGTGCACAAGTCTAGGGTTCCCTTGCCAAACCTCGGTCAATCGTGACCTGGTAGGACTTTATCACCAAGTGTTCGATCAAATATTTGATCGACTTAGACTTTCTCTTGCCTAGTTCTCAACTAGGGTTTTTCTCATGCCAACATGCGATCTCCCCGATCCATTTGGACTTCACCTAGTTTCACTAAGTGTGCCTAGTCCCACTAGGACTTTTCCGTGCTAACGTGTCATTTTCCCGACCCACCTGGACTTCATCTAGTCCCACTAGGTGTGCCTAGTCCCACTAGGACTTTTTCCGTACCAGCGTGCGATCTCCCCGATCCACTTAGACTTCACTAGTCAAGTCTCCAGTCAACCTTGACACACTTGACTCACACAATGTTCAAGCATTATTGTGAAACATCGAAACTCAAACTTATCCGAGCTTTGTCAAACTATGTCAATCCTAATTTAACGAAGATTACACCAATATCCTATTCCCTCATAGACCATCCAAGCCAACCAAACATCTTAATCCAAATGAAAGCAAGACTATGTTATCCAAAGAGACTTCCATCTCGAAATTGAAACCCAAAATCCAACTCCCACACGAGATCAAAGTATTAAGCTACAACTCTAATCCCTAAATTAAAAATACAGAATCAATCTTAAACAAAAGTGTATCAAGAACAATAAACCCGAACAGAACTTCTAGCTCCAAAACAGAAGGGCATAAAGGCATTATCATAATTAAAATGCTACCAAACTCATCCAATTCAGAGTAAAACCCATATCTACTCTTATTGAAACAAGTCCTACACAACTTTATCCAAGATCGGCAACAAACAATTTTGAACCATACCTGAGAATTCGCCTGCGACCTCTCTACTGCCCAGAGCCGGTGAAAAGCCCTTTTTTTACTAAGGAGACATTGTCCTAGACAATTCCGCTTCACTGGCATGGCTAATCCCTAGTCCTGCTCCACTTCCGGTGTGGAGAGTAGGTCCCAATGTGAAGAAACGACAAGCTTACCAACCATGCCACTCCCGGCCACCGATGATTGTTCTACCGTGCGCAGTAATTTCCCCCTCCCCAAAACTAGCGGCGACAATGAATAGAAAGAATCGTTGTCCACTGCGCTATGGGCAGCGACAGTGAACCCGTCTGATTAGATCTGACCGGTGACGGAGGGAGAGGAAGAAAGGAAAAACCGCAACTTGCGTTGGTTGAGGAAATCGATGTCGGGAAGAGCAAGTGCGTAGCGTGGAGAGGAGGCTTCAAAACAAGGAGGGGAGATCGAGCGACGAGGGGTCGGCGAAGAGGAGATACGGAGAGAAATTGTATTTTTCTAAGTGGGTGGAAATTTTTTAAGTAAACCCATGGACTTCAGTTATTTACAACTTCATCTCTAACTTTGGATTTTTAGCAATTGGGGCACTCAAAGTTTCGTATTTAACAATATATCTACCTAGTATTTGGTGGCGACGGAAGCATTTTGAATCGCTACAAGAGAGGGATGAATAGCAATTACCTACAAATTCAAACGATCTTTCTCTTGCTAATGATTTAGCAAGGATACACATTAAAAAAACAAATAAAACATAAAGAAAAATACTGGAAGTTTACTTAATTTGCAATCCACAAGTTACTAGTTAGTCCAAGAACTATGAATGTCCGTCCACTAAGTTCTCTTCTTCGAAAATGATTCAAAGATGGAGAAATCTCTTACAGCGATTAAGCACAAACAGTGAAAGAACAAAATAAGATAATATACGAGTGTGTTGATTTCCTCTTCGAGCTTCAATTCCTTTTATAGACTTATCTTGATATGATTGTTGTGTTGATGTGGCACCTTCTGATCGACTGGATCTTTGTTGACGCAACTTCAAGTTTTATCCACTTCGATAATGGCTCTAAAATGGCTCCGGATAACTCAACTCATTCTGGTCGTCACGAGGCTCTTTGGACGCCAGGAGTTTGTTGACGTGGCCATTTTGATTTGTTTCTCCAACACATCTGGATGACTCAGCAGACGATTTCTAGTCACCTAAAATACTTCTGGTTACTTAGAATATGGTCAGCTTTTGTACTTGATTATTCACTGAGCATCTTCTTCGATCGTCTGGGTGATACTCCGGCCGCTTGGATACTAGGTGGCCCAGATCCAGGTCTGGTGGCCTTAAGCAGTCTTCTTTTAGACTTCTCATCCCTCATAAACACCAAGCCCTTCGGACTCATTCCCCATGCATCCTAACGTTTCTTTTTCTCGTAACAAATAAACACAACCTTAAACTTTTGGTTAAACATAGAGCATATAAGACTGCGTTTGGTACGCTTGTTTTCTATTTTCATTTTCGGTAGAAAATACGATTTTCTGGAAAACGCGTTTGGTTTGCATTTTTCAGCCTTGTTTTCCAAAAAAAAATATAGCATTTTATGGAAAACCAGATAATGAAATAAAGTCATTTTTCAGAAAATAAGAAAATATGATTTTTTGAAAAATAAAAATAAAAAATAGAGCAAACCAAACGCCCCTAAATTTCTTTATAATCAAGTCAATTATCGCATTCTCTTCAAAGTTCAACACCCAAATTAACCTTTGCATAATTATCACCATATGTCTCAAATCCTCACCCACTCATCCTCTGATAATAATCACAACGAAAAGGAAATTAAACATCACAAATGAAGATACAATTCTGATAAACGCAAACATTGGAATTGGTATATTATACATCGATATATCACAGAATCAATAAGCATGAGTGCATGCTAAAAGTGGCTGCTAGATGCAGCTCCTGCATGGATGGCCCCTGTGCACAGCAGCTGAGTTCCACTCAGAATAATTGTGAAAGTTTCCAGAGTCCTCTGCCAAACAAAACTCCATCCATTTAAAACTGATCGAGCATGCAGATCATGCAATTAAGATATCTGTGCAGGAAACCTTACCAGGCTCGCACATCTCCAACCAATGCTGATCTCCTTGCAGGCCAACCTACACGTTTCAACGCCAAATCAAAATCAATTATCAACATTTTCAGTGATCGATCAAGCAATTAATTAGTTACCCCATGGCCAGAAGAGTAAGGCTCCAAGCAATGACTGAGGAGGATGCTGCAGAGAACAAGCCAGCTGGCTTCTCGCTGCTGATATCCTGCAAGCCTGCGAGTGAAGAGGCAACTCCGACAATGCCAGCGATGAGCGCAAAGATGACGAAGAACCCAGTGGCAAGGTTTCCGATCGGATAGTAGATCGGAAACAGCTGAGCTGGTGTCGACATGTGAGATGCTGCAAGTGAAAATGCATTTGTTATATATATAGCTAGCGTGCATGATGCAGTGCCGTATGTTTGGGGGGCAGTTGAATGGTTAGTTACATGCTTGAGGAGTTTCATTGATTCCATAGTTGAGAGCCCAGCCAGCTATTACGGCTACAACAGCATACATGAGGAGGTTGATGAAGAGGAGGAAGGATGCTAAGGCCATGAGGAAGATTGAGGAGGGGAAATATATGGATGGATAGTCGAGTAGTTAGGAGATTTGTGCTGATCGAAATCAGCATGCCATTGGTGCTTATTTATTGGAACTGGCTAGCTGTTGGGGTGTGGTGATGTTTATCGTGAACATTCTTTGCTGAAACAAGGGTTTTATTCCTTGTCTCTTTGCCTACGCAAGGCACTTCCCTTTGAGAAGATTTCTTAAATAACATTTTGAAGAAAAAAAAAACTAAGATATTCTGCTGTGCGCCCATGGGTTGCGAGGGCAGATCCTCTGTCCCAAAAAAATCCCTGTCCCGTCTATCCCTCTCCTGGACGACGGTCAGCGAGTCATCCGATCGCCGATTGGACACCACCGACGACCTCCGGCCGCCGTCCTGAACAAAACTATACCCTGGGGGTACGATGAACCCGTCGGGATCGCCGCAATTGCGATCTCGTCGGATTCACCGTCAAATCCGACGAGATTGCAATTGCAGCGATTCCGACCGATTCACCGTTCTTCTAGGATATTATTTGATTCGGCACGATGATCAAAATCCATCGGTGGTGTCCGATCGGCGATCGGACGATTCGTCGGCCGTCGTCGGAAGCGGGACAGGCGCTTTTTTGGGACAGAGGATCCCGCTTCATGGGTTGCACGTCCATGTGCGCGACTGAGGGGGCACAAGTGACAATCAGCAATCAACACTTGCCACATTGATATGCTCCTCAGTCGCGCAAGGAACGGATCCAAAAATTAAAATTCAGAAAGACGTAAATTTTAGGGTGTGTTTGGTTGAGGGTTATCTTTAATAACCTTGGTTATCCATCTAAGGTTATCAACAAAAATCTTGTTTGATTTACATAATCAACGATTCCAAAGTAATGATCGATGCATGACACGTCAGCAAAAGGGGCATGTAACCCAGAATCGGAAAACCTTAGGAAAGTAAAGTTTTTTTTTTATTCCGGAGTTATGAAACTTATCATTCCAAAATTATCTTCTAATATTTACATTTAAGACGAAAATAACCATTACAAATTATTAAATTTCGAAAGCATTATTCGCGGCCGACGACCTACAACGATGGCCGGCAAGCACAACCGGCAAGCACAACCGACAAACACGGCCGGCGACTAGCAGCTACTTCTCTGGCCGTAACCCGTAGCCGCTCCACGAACTGCCAAGGGACAGTCGAGTCGAGGCAGTCGAACAATGCCACGTAGAGGAGCAGAGCTCCACAGACTGTTAGGTTCCCCTCCCTCTCAGCCGCTCGTGGAAAGTCCACGACCTTCTTGCCCATCATCACTCTGTCGCGCAAACTCCATGTACCAAAATCAATTTTTCAGTTTAATTTTTTTTACGTACCTGTGCGCAAAATTGTGCACGAGGCAGGCGCAGGTTTTATTTGTTGTTTGACACATTTTTTTTAAAAAAATCCAATATTCTATCAAAATCTTAAATCTTAAAAATATATATAATATACTAGATAAATATCTAAATTTATTTATTTTAAATACTATAATCCAAGAGGAAAATTAAAAGAGAAAATTTTATTGACTTAAATTTATTATAATTCAAATCCTAAATCTTAAAATCTTAAACTCTAGATATATATAATATAGCTCATGAGTATTTAAAAAATTTTATCTTAAGTACTATAATCCAAGAGAAAAATCTGAACCTTACAGAAAAATTTTTATTGGCTTAAACTACTATAATTCAATTCATAAATCCTAACATTTTAAACTCCTAAATCCATATAATATACTCCCAAAAAAATTTAAAAAAAAATCTATCATCCAAGCGCCTAGATAAAATCCAGGCACCCCGAGCATGCACAGGCGCGTAGTGTGTGTGTGTATACCATAGGAATTTTATCGTGCAAATTTTGTACAAATTTTAACTATTTTTTTAATTTGATTTTTTTGTTTAATATTATAATCGAACTCCTAAATCTTTTGGGTAAAATCTGATTAGCATAATCGAAAGTTTAAAAAAATAAATCGAAAAAAACACACACAGGCATGGACAAGTGCATGGACGAGTTTGAACAGACTTGTTCGCAGCACAAAATCTTTTATATATATATGGGAAATGTTAACCACATGATCTTACCATTCAAATTCATCCAAACCTTAAATAATTTTTCCATTCGAATTTTTTTGTGTGCATAATGTTGGGACCGATGGACGGCTAGAGGGGGTGAATAGCTTTTCGTCCAATTCGCTTTGCTCTTCCTACAAGATTAGTACGCAAGCGGAAATGCAAATTATAATTAAAAACAATGCTAACATTTAACCTCTTATGTGATTCAGATATTGCTTGCTTCTATTTCACGACATGTCCTTGAGGTGGACGACCCCTTAATCCTTTGGTGAATTAGTCCTCGACAATCTCCAGCCGGAGCTCACTCCTTCTCGGTGGAGTGGAACCTCTCACAAAATCTCTCTTCCCTTTACAAGATAGGAACTAGGGTTTGAGGAAGAGAGTAGACTTGGAAGCTTGAGCACTTAAGCGCTAACCCTTCTCAAGTCTTAAGCTTCCCTTTAAATAGAGGAGAGAGTTGTTAACAAAACAGTTCAGCTCCGACACCAGTCGACTGCCACCAGGACCAGTCGACTAGTGCTCAGCTAACGACTAGACAAACGACTAGTTTTCGAACGGACCAGTCGACTGCCATCCAAGTCAGTCGACTGATCCTGCTGTTCGAAACTTACAGAAAGTTCAGTCGACTGGTATCCCTACCAGTCGACTGATATTATTACACACTCACACGCATCCTCTCCAGAGTTGCCCTTTGAAACTCTCTTCCTTTGACTCTCATCCCTGAGATGCATCCAAGCCCTCGGCTCATCCCGATATCATTCTTCGCGTATGCCTTGAAGTCTGCTTCCTTCGACTCCACTCCGTTGCTCCTTATCCGGCGGTCCTTCAGATGCGCCATCCTTCACCGACTCGAGGATCCGAGCACCATGATGAGACTTCTCTTATGTGTGTTCCACCAAGTCCTGCATGACTCAAACACACATCAAACCAATATGAAAATCTAACTTAATTATATTGACACATACATCAAAACTCATAATCATATCGATAAAATTTGAGTCGATTGTACCAACAATCTTCTCCTTTTTGATGACACCGAGAAGAGCAGCCGGTCTGACCATCACATCATGAGGTGGTCGTGACCACCCCTCCTTCCGCACCTTATAGCCATCACACCCGAAGCCCTGCAGTAGGCGACGACCCTGCAGCAGAGCGTAGTATTTGAGTAGCACCTTGGCAAAGCCCGCAACGTTGAGCCACCGCGCCCAGCACTCCAGCTTCTCGTGCCACTCCTTCCTCTCCCACCCCTCGCACGCGATGATGTTATTGATCTCCTCCCCCAACAGCATCTTCTATGGTCGTAGCTCGTAGTCACTCCCCGGACTGCCAAGGGGCAGTCGAGTCGAGGCAGTCGAATAATGTCACGTAGTGGAATAGAGCTCCGTAGACTACTAGGTTCACCTCCCTCTCAGGTGCTCATGGAAAGTCCACGACCTTCTTGCCCGTCATCACTCTATCGTGCAAACTTCGTGTACCACTGTACCTGAATCAATTTTTCAGTTTAATTTTTTTTACGTTCCTGTGCGCAAAATTATGCATGAGGTAGGCACAGGTTTTATTTGTTGTTTGACACATATTTTTTTAAAAAAATCTAATATTTTTTAAAATCATAAATACTAAAAATATATATAATATACCATATAAACATCTAAATTTATTTATTTTAAATATTATAACCCTAGAAGAAAAACTAAAAGAGAAAATTTTATTGTCTTAAATTCATTATGATCGAACTCTTAAATTTTAAAATCTTAAACTCTAGATACATATAATATACCATATATGAGTATTTAAAAAAAAAAGTTATCTTAAGCACTATAATCCAATTCATAAATTCTAAAATTTTAAACTCCTAAATACATATAATATACTCCTAAAAAATTAAAAAAAAAACTCTATCATCTAGGCGCCTAGACAAAATCCAGGTTCCCTGAGCATGCAAAGGCGCGTTGTGTGTGTGTGTATACCATAGGAATTTTATCGTGCAAATTTTAACTATTTTTTAATTTAATTTTTTTTGCTTAATATTATAATCGAACCCCTAAATCTTTTGAATAAAATCTGATTACCATAATCGAAAGTTTAAAAAAATAAATAAAATAAATAAAAAAACACACACACACAGGCATGGACAAGTGCATGGACGAGTCTGCACAGACTTGTTCCCAACATAAAATCTTTTATATATATATGGGAAATGTTACCCACGGGATCTTACCATTCAAATTCATGCAAATCTTAAATAAATTTTCGATTCGATTTTTTTTGTGCTTAATGTTGGGACCGATGGACCGGCTAAAGGGGGGTGAATAACTTTTCGTCCAATTCACTTTGCTCTTCCTACAAGATTAGTGTGCAAGCGAAAATACAAACTACAATTAGAAACAATGCTAACATTTAACCTCTTACGTGGTTCGGATATTGCTTGCTCCTACTCCACGGCATGCCCTTGAGGTGGACGACCCCTTAATCCTTCAGTGGATTAGTCCTCAACAATCTCCGGCTAGAGCTCACTCATTCTCGATGGAGTAGAACCTCTCACAAAATCTCTCTTACCTTTACTAGATAGGAACTAGGGTTTGAGGAAGAGAGTATGCTTAGAAGCTTGAGCACTTGAGCAAGAAAGTTTTACACAGAAAACAGCTAACCCTTCTCAAGTCTTAAGCTTCTTTTTAAATAGAGGAGATAGCTGTTAACAAAACATCTTAGCCCTGACACCAGTCGACTGCCACCAGGACCACTCGACTGGTGCTCAGCTAACGACTAGTTTTCGAACAGACCAATCAATTGTCATCCAGACCAGTCGACTGATCTTGCTGTTCGAAAATTACAGAAAGTTCAGTCGACTGGTGTCCCTACCAGTCGACTGATATTGTTACACACTCACACTCATCCTCTCCGGAGTCTCCCTTTGAAACTCTCTTCCTTCGGCTCTCGTCCCTTGGATGCATCCAAGCCCTCGGCTCATCCCGATGTCATCCTTCACGTATACCTTGATGTCTCGGCTCCATTCTGTTACTTCTTATCCGGCGGTCCCTCAGATGCGCCATCCTTCACCGACTCGAGGACCCGAGCACTAAAATGAGATTTCCTTTATGTGTATTCCACCAAGTCCTGCATGATTCAAACACACATCAAACCAATATGAAAATCTAACTTAATCATATTGACACACACATCAAAATTCATGATCGTACCGATCAAACTTGGGTCGATTGCACTAATAATCTTCTCCTTTTTGATGTATGACAATATGTTTAAGTTAGAAAATAATAATAATTTTATAAATACAAAGTATAGTATAACATAAAGTATTAAAAGTATCTAAGCTCCCCCTTAACCTATACTTTATCTCATTATTTTCAAATTTTACATAAACATGGAGAAAATAAAGTTAAGTTCTAACTTAAATCCTTCCATTCTCCCTTTGACACTATCAAAAATATTGTACCAAACAATTCAAACCAAGACATTAAAGTAAAACAAAGTAAGTAGTTTTTTTGAAAAATTTAGTCAAAATCAGAAAATCAGAGTACGAGTCGACTGAGATAGTTATCAGTCAACTGACCTGAACAAAACTACTCTTTATACCAAGAACCAGTAAGATTAGTCGATTGGCCCTCTGCACCAGTCGACTGGCATAAATCTGATCCAAATTTCGATCTTTAAAGCCAAAATTCATAAATGCATAAAAAATTCTAAAAAATTCAAAAAATCATGAAATTTTACAAATATATTTCTTTTAATATTCTCTAACATGGAAAAATATATTTTCAGGAAAAATCAAAATATTTTTAAATTTTTGACCACAACTCAAAAACTTGAAAAACTTTCAATTTTGTATCACTCTTAAGCCCTAATTTTGAAATCATATATTTTTTAAATCTATACCATAGTAAGTAAAACACAGAATTATTTTTAAAATATTTGAAATATCCAACTATGATCTATGGATAAGATGTCCATTAATTAAATATTTACTTTCTCCATAGTTGATCTATTATTGCTAAATAATATATTTCATAACCATCAAAATGCCATAAGCACATGTAAATTATGAGTATCATCCTACCATCTTATATGCATAAGTAAAACCATAAATCAAGTCATTATGAGATGTACTAAAGTTAATCTTTACTTAGCCCATTTGATCATGAATGTATTTAGACTAAGTGTTACCCCTTAAGGTCTCAAGTTAATCATTTTTCAAAAATTTAAATTTTAGTGTTCATGGTTGACTAACCCTAAATCCTCTAACCCTTGAAGATTGACTTTGGCACCCAATAGAAATTCTTCCTAATTGGGTTAACCAAATATTCCTTGGGGATCTATTTTCTTTCTAGGGTCTTAGTTCTTTATTGACCCCTAGCAAGTAAATAATGGTAGGTTTTTTCATTGATTGATTGATCATATCCTAGCCCCGTTTTCTTGAAGTTTGCTCTTTGACTCATAATGATTATATCTAAAGTGTTAGAGCCAATTTCAAATTTTCTAAGGGCTTTAGTAAAATTATCCACCTTTTCTCTTAATTCCCTATTTTCCTCTTCTAAACATGAATCATTTAAACTAGAAGAAGAGGAAGCATGCATACCATCCCTAAGTGTCATGAATTTTAGTTTTTCATTAAGTATGCAAATTTCATTTTTCAAACATTCAATTTTCTTTATAGACTTAAATAGATCATCATTAGTGCTAGAAATGATTTTAACTAAAGTAGTAGTGGGTAGATTATATATCTCACTTACCGTGACATCCGAATTCAAAGATTTACCTCCCCCTTCACTTGAGCTCTCTTCATCTTCACCTGAGCTCTTTTCTTCTTCAACTTTGGATGATGTGGAGGCAATGTATTTAATTCCCATTAAGATAAAATGGGACACATAGTGTTCTTCTTCCGATGATGATGATTCATCCCACGTTGCCTTTAAGTTTTGGACCTTCTTCCCTTTTTCTTTTGCTTTCTTCTTCCCTTTCTTTTTCTTTAAAAGAGGACATTCATCACTCATATGTCCTTCTCCTTGACAATTGTAATATATAATTTTTCTTGTTTTACTTTTGCTTCTTGAATTTTTCCTACTATGAGATTTGTTAGTTGAAAATGTTTAAAAGTTTTTCTCATTTTTCTTACCATATAAACCTCCTCATCACTATCAACGGATGCACTTGATTTTTCTGAATCGGATGATGAGACCTTCTTCTTTTTACCCTTTCCCTTATTTGCCACAAGGGCTACTCCTCTTGGTTGGTGGACTTCTACATTCAATCCTCCAATCCGAATTTTATGAAGCTCCATGGTTAAGAAGAATTTATCTAGGGAACTTTTATCTAGATCCTTGGATATGTAGTACGAGTCCACCATTGAGCTCTAATTTGTGGTTCTTAGGAAGACATTAATGGCTTTCATCAAGATGTCTGGATTGGAGATTTGCTCACATACACTTGTTAATCTATTTAAAATTTTCTTAATTCTAGAATGTAGGCTAGATACCTTTTCTCCTTTGTCAAGCTTGATGTTGTTGAGTTGAGATCGGAGAAGATCTCTTTGCCAATTTTGCTTCCGAAGTGCCTTCATGAAGCTCTACTAGCTTATCCCATAAATTTTAGACACTTGTGTAGCTTCCAATCCTTGTTATCTCTTGTTGAGGAAGCACACTTAAAAGATGATGCAAGACTTTCGAATTTGCTAAATGATCATCCTTTTGCTTATTGCTCTACCTTATTTTTTCGAGTGACTTGTTTTTTTGATCTATAGGCACTTCAAAATCGTTTTTCATTATTAACATAATATCGAAATCAGTATCGAAGAATACCTCCATCCTTTTCTTCCACCAAGAAAATTCTCCTTCTAATTTGGGTGGTTGGATGTACGAGCCGACCATTTTTATGAATTTGCTCTTCTCGGCAATTAGTTTGTTGAAGGGCGACCTTGTGCTCTAATACCACTTGTTGGAACCGATAAACTGACTAAAAGGGGGAGGGGTGAATAGATTTTCGTCCAATTCGCTTTGCTCTTCCTACAAAGTTAGTGCGCAAGCAGAAATGCAAACTACAATTAGAAACAATGCTTACATTTAACCTCTTACATGGTTCAGAGATTGCTTGCTCTTACTCCACGGTGTGTCCTTAAGGTGGACGACCCCTTAATCCTTCGGTGGATTAGTCTCCAGGAATCTTCGGCTAGAGCTCACTTCTTCTCAGTGGAGTGCAACCTCTCACAAAGTCTCTCTCCCTTTACAAGATAGGAACTAGGGTTTAAGGAAGAGAGTAGGTTTGGAAGCTTGAGCACTTGAGCAAGAAGGTCTTACACAGAAAATAGCTAACCCTTCTCAAGTCTCAAGCTTCTCTTTAAATAAATGAGAGAGCTGTTGACAAAATAGCTCAGCCCCGACACCAGTCGACTGCCACCAGAACCAATCAACTGGTGCTCGGCCAAATGACTAGTTTTCGAACGTACCAATCAACTGCTATCCAGACCAGTCGACTGATCTTGTTGATCGAAACTTACAGAAAGTTCAATCGACTGGTGTCCCTACTAGTCGACTGATATTGTTACACACGCACACTCATTCTCTCCGGAGTCACCCTTTGAAGTTCTCTTCATTCGGCTCTCATCCCATGAATGCATCCAAGCCCTTAGCTTGTCCCGATGCTATCCTTTGTGTATTCCTTGAAGTCTGCTTTCCTCGGCTCCTCTCTGTTGTTCCTTATCCGGCGGTCCCTTGGATGCGTCATCCTTCACCGACTCGAGGACCCAAGCACCAAGATGAGATTTTTCTTGTGTATTCCACCAAGTCTTGCATGACTCAAATACATATCAAACACATATAAAAACCTAACATAATCATATTGACACACATATCGAAACTTATGATCGTACAGATCAAACTTGGGTCGATTGTACCAATATTTAACACAATAACTCAACCCCTAAATTTTAAATGCAAAATCTTAAATAGTGTAATTGCAAGCTAAAAAAATATAATCAAAAATAAAAAAATTGAAAACGGTATGGTCGCGGAAGGCATCCGCAGTAGAAAACTTCCGTGTGTGTATATATATAAATGAAAATATTATCTTATTTATTTTATGGTGCACATCTTCATAAATGTAATTTTGAAAAAAAACTTTTTTTAAAGTTAGAGTTTAGATTATAATATTTTAGTTAAATTTTTTTAAAAAATTACATGCTCACAAAATATGCATCATAAGATGAGTACAGTAACAAATCTCTGTATATAATATCACATATATTAATCATTTGTATTTTAATGACAAATGAATAAAATGGTGAGAATGCGATATTTTAATAAGAAATGGTAGCTGTGCTAACAAGGAATTTTAGAAGATTTAACATATAATATAAAATTTGTTCTACAATAATATATTAACCCTTTTTTTAATATATAAATTAAATTTAGTTAATTTTCACATCTAATGAAATTTATTAGTATTTTTTAAATTTAAAATAATATCGTTCGGCCATTCATATGTCATTAAAAAATTAAGGCGGCACCCATGTATTAGGCCAATTCAGCAAATATAAACATGTTTAGTTATTCATTTAAGATTATATGATTTAATCCTATTTGATTCAAATAATAAATGCTTCTCAAGTAATGGAGAACGTGGAATATAATTTAGAATGTGATTATTTTAGAAATTTGAGTTTTTATGTGATTTCAAATTTAATAAAAAATTCTAATTTTTATTTTTATTTTTTTAAACGAGTATTTCAAATATTGAATCAAATAACATTATTAAGTTTGGTTAGACTTGTAAAAAAAAATCATAAAGTCGATGGAGTTCAGACATTCTTGTAGCACCATGAAACACAATTATGTGATTTAAATATGTTCTGACCAATATTTAAGTTGGAGCCTAATTCTAATCAGAAAACTTCCAAACTCATCTAGTGAAATAGGTCAGAAATTACAGATCCAAAAATTTTAAGATTGCAAGATGCAAATGTCTAAAATTTTAAATGAGAATTTTGGTCGTCAATGTATGCAAACCCTTATGCTTTGTTTACTCGAGATGTGAATTGAGGAAGAAAAGGGATCGAATGTGAAAAAAAATATCTAGGGAAAAGAATAGAAAATAAGAAAAGAAAAAGAAAAGAAAAAGAAAGGAAAACACGAGGGAAAGATGTGGGGAAGGAAAAATACATAGAAGTTCACGATCGTGAGCAATGCCGTTAGTGGCCACGTGCAAGGTTAGTCACGCCCTCCTAGTGAGGTTGCTCGCTCATTCCGTCCGATCGGATAGAAATATATTCAAAAAATCGATAATGATAGAAAAAAATTCATCCTTTTTTTAACAAAATGAATATTTGAAAACAATTCCGTTCACTGTATTAATTAGTGTGTCCCACGAGTAGCCTCACTTCACCGAGCCTCGACTTGCCGAGTCCGGTCCTAACCGTCTCGAACCATTTCTCTCTAAAACCCTAGCAGTTTAATTTTCCTTCGTCCACCTGCGCAGTGATCGCCCATTGCTTTCCCCATGGCTGCTGCGGCTGCTCTGAGAAACAATGGTTCAAGGCGGCTTCTACGCTTCGCCTCCGCCTCCGCCTCCCCTCTCCCGTACTCATGCTTCCGCGGCACGGAGCCCCACTGTTTCTCCAGCATCACCGGCGGAAGCGACACCGCGGTGGCCCTTTGGTGGAGGAGGTCTATGGCCACCTTTACCCGAACGTAAGATTTGCAATGCCCCTTTGCTGATTGGATTTCGAAGTATGTCGACAGACTTTTGATTTTGCAATGGGCGCTTGTGCTTTCTAGGTCCCAAGGAGAAATCCTTCATTTTCACCGAAATGAATGATCCGTTGATTAGTTCTTTCGTAAACAAATGCGTTTCTGAGATGTAGGGCGGATGACTTATCTGTAAAATTATGAATTATCCTTGCTGTCCAAGTTATCGGGGTTAATTCTTCTGTTGCATATTGCACAGCAAGTCTTCTCTAGATCAAGTTGTTACGATTCCCTGAAGAGTTCTCATTTTCTGAAGAGTTGTAATTGTAACGAACCAGTTAGCTTGTTTCCTGAATAACCTGTCTTGCATAGCCGTTTGACTGGATAACGCTAGTAATTTGACCGCACTAATTCTATTGTCGTTTTCGCTTATTTTTCTCTCTACTACTTTAATGGTCATGTTAGGATGGACATTTTGGGATTTTATAATCTCTTATGTTGCAACATAGGAAATTTAAGATTTGCGTATTGACTATTCATCCATAGTTCACTACTTCCCTAATTGAAGAGGATCCAATTAGTGTTCATCAATATCAAGTAAGGTGTCACAGTAGTGATGTTGGTTTTCCTTATTTATGCTTGTTGGATTATTCAATTTTCTTGTTCAATGTGAAATTCATTCAAATATATGATGCATTTTGATATCATACCAATACTTAGAAGAACACGTAGGCAGTTTCTTGAGTTCATATGTAAAGTATTTTATTTTCTGTTCTAGGAAACCTCATGTCAACGTTGGTACAATCGGGCATGTTGATCATGGGAAAACCACACTTACAGCGGCAATTACAAAGGTTAGCATGTGTTTTAGTCTTTTAAATTTTTAGTTGTGGAAATTTCTTTTAATTTGTTTTCCGATCTCATTGGTTTCTTCCTCCACATGCTACTGTTGCTTTTATGGATTTATGAAATAAAATTTTATTTTTTGAATTATTCTTGTAAAAACAAATTTAATAAACTATTACCTTAGTTTCTTATGGATAACTTTATTCATCAATATCATTTTCTCCAGGTTCTCGCTGATGAGGGAAAAGCTAAAGCAGTTGCTTTTGATGAGATTGACAAAGCCCCTGAAGAGAAAGCTAGAGGAATTACCATTGCAACGGTCTGGTATTTTTTATATGCCTTTGATCATTCATTTTTTTTAATGTATATACTGACTTTTATTTTGGTTTGCAGGCACATGTAGAATATGAAACTGCTAAACGACACTATGCGCATGTTGATTGCCCTGGACATGCAGACTATGTTAAAGTAATATATGAAACTATTCCATGTTCTTGAAAAGTTTAAATTATGCAACATCAGGGAAGGCATATGCATGGTCAGCGCACTTAGATCCTTTAAGTGCCTATAACTCATTTTGCATAGTCTAGTTGGAGAAGCCGAGAAGTTTGTAATCATTGATTAGTGAGTTGATCTTCAAATTTGTTTTTCTTTTCCCTTTTATAACTGATAAGGTATGAAATTTCATGTGAAACCTTTTTGTTTTTTTAAAAAGTCATGTCAAAAACCTGAAACAGTTTTAATTTCAGGTACCTTTCCTGTTTCCTTAGGCAATTTAATAAGTTGCCTTCTGCTATAGAATACTAACCTTACAATCAACTAGTTTTAAATTCCTCCTGCTAAATGCAAAAAAACCACAGAAAACTTCGTCTGAATCAAATATTCTGCGAATTCTTAATCGTAAATTCATAATTAATTCTTTGTTAGTTTATGCATGCTTACTTTGGAAGAATATTGTGCACTGCTATATTCCTGTTGTTTCCAATTGGTATAGATTATCTTAATATAAACACCTTCAACATGTCGCTTCTCATGAGCATGTTAACATTTCATAGTAAAATTGAAGAGGAGTATCTTTAATAGTCTATATCTTATCCTTTTGTTCAAAAACAGAATATGATTACTGGAGCTGCTCAAATGGATGGTGGCATCCTCGTTGTGTCAGCACCTGATGGACCAATGCCTCAAACAAAGGAACATATTCTTCTTGCTCGCCAAGTAAGATTTCCTTGTCATTGCAATTGATTTTATTTTTAAGCACTATTTGGAATATTTATCTATATTAATTCAATTCCGACCTTGCCACTTAGGTGGGTGTGCCATCACTTGTATGTTTCTTAAACAAGGTTGATGCTGTAGATGATCCTGAATTATTGGAGCTGGTAGAAATGGAGCTTCGAGGTTTGGTGTTGCTTAATACTTTTCCTTGAAATTTGATACTCTCCGTTGTGCTTGACATTCTCTTTATTTAATGTAGAGCTCCTTAGCTTTTATAAGTTCCCTGGGGATGATATTCCTATCATTCGAGGTTCAGCATTATCTGCTTTAGAGGGAAGAAATGAAGAAATAGGGAAGCAAGCTATCCTAAAGTTGATGGATGCAGTGGATTCATATATACCAGATCCAATTCGTCAGCTTGACAAACCCTTCCTTATGCCTATTGAAGATGTATTTTCAATACAGGTTAATATAAAACTTGATCGATTACTTAAATTTATTTGTAATGTTTGCAAGACCATTGAAGTTGTGAGACCGAGTAAGTTAAGATTATATGACATATGTTATTGTTTATTTTTATTAGTAAACATTTGTTCTTATGATGCTTTATAAGAAGTCCTTGCTGGTGATTATTCAGAAAAGATGTTGCTCTTTCTGATTATGTGTTGATAGCTTGCTTCTTAGTTTATGTTGAGGATTGTAGATTACCATCTACCTTTTTAATGTTCCTAATACATCATCACTGGTCAAGTTGTAATTTCTTATGTAAAATGCTAGAAATATAATTGAAATTATGCTGTCTTTTAAAGCTTTTATTTTCATATTTTTTCATTGCAAATTGATCTTTTCATGACTTGTTTGTCTTTGATATTCTAGTTGCACTATCTGCATGTACTACAAAACTACTATCAAGAGCCTGAAGGGTTGGTGTTTGCAGGGACGTGGAACAGTTGTCACTGGACGGGTTGAGCAAGGAACAATTAAAACTGGAGAAGATGTTGAAATTCTTGGATTAATGCAGGTGAGAGCTGTTTCTCTCAGATTAAAGAATTACCCGTATTGACTATTGATGCGCCTTTCTTTTGTAAATGGAAGGTTTGAATATATTTTGTACAAATTATCGTTTTTCTTGAACAATCATCTCTTCATAATTGATCTCATTTTCTATTTTCTTGGAAAAAATTTGTCATTTAGATTATACACGTTTAATTCTAGTTGAATTCTTCACATCACTTAGCTTGATATAGTTATCGGTCAAATTTTCTTTTATTAGAGTCCTTTGAAAAGTACAGTCACTGGCGTTGAGATGTTTAAGAAGATCTTGGATCATGGACAGGTGAGTAGTTAATTCTGTTGTTTATTATGTTTCATTAGGCATCCTTAGAAGATATATAATTTTGATCTTATCTAGGCTGGTGACAATGTTGGCCTCTTACTACGTGGGTTAAAACGTGGAGATGTGCAAAGAGGGCAGGTGAGTATTAATTTTCATGTTTTTTCTATAGACTGTTGAACCACTACTTATGTGGCCTTGCAATATTTCCAAGAGTATAGCATTGCTATATTGTAATCATGCTCGACCAAATTATCAAATTTGCTTCTTTTTCTTTTATTTCATGATGTGAATCTGAATCCAAAATCATGTAAATTTGATACATAGGATCTCACATTAGTCAAAACTTGAGTTCAAGACATGCTTTTGTGTTCTTATGATTTGAATTTCAGTTAGGTGTCAATTGACCACTTAATGTTATTAACAAGTGTAGGTAGTGAGCAAGCCGGGTACAGTAAAGACATATACAAAATTTGAAGGGGAGATTTATGTATTGACAAAGGATGAAGGAGGTCGTCACACTGCTTTCATCTCAAAATACAGTCCCCAGTTTTACTTGAGAACTGCAGATGTTACTGGAAGAGTTATTCTTCCTGATCATATCAAGATGGTAATGCCTGGAGATAATGTCTCAGCTACTTTCGAGCTGATATCACCTGTCCCCCTTGAACCAGGTACTTTATTATGTTTTCATTAATTACAAATGAACTTTTGTTTCTAAGAAATAGTTTGGTCATGCAAGATGGTTTTTATGGATTTGGAAACACTCATGGTCACCTGACATGGTCACCCTGACACATTTTCTAGTATAAAGCCTCAACATTGCTAGACTTATCATGCGGTAGATTATAGTTCTAACATTTCTTTAATGGATATGCTTCATATTGTGCTTGAAAGGCATTTTATAAGCCCCCGGGGCTATGGTGCAGCGGTAGGGCGACTAGTCGCTATCCCAGGCATCCGCGGTTCAATCCCTCAGCTACGACGTATTTGCAGGAATTTTTCCTTCAAATGGGGCGCGAACCCTGGGACGCTGAGCTTCTAGACCGCCCACCGTGAGCGCTTCCCGATTTACCCTGGCGGCCGGTGGGAAACTTCTGTGGGGCCGGGCCGATTGCCCGAGGTTGGAAAAACCTCGTTAATCATTTTTTTGAAAGGCATTTTATATCTGTTTCTTAACTAAACCACTTTTTGGGTGGTTGAGTCTCTGTTTACTAAATAAGTTGACATGTGTTTGATTCCCATATCTAGTGCTAATCTACAAATATCAGCTCAGATTTATACTAATACAACCCATATTTTGGTCATCCTTTTTTTAGAAAAAATGAAAATTTATTCATCTCTTGATATCATTGGAGTTTGCCAAATTTGTTAGTCCAGTGCAAATTCCTAGGAAAAGTTGCACCGATTTTTATATGTTAATTTGCTACCTGTAGGTTAAACCTTTTTTTTTTTTTTGGAAACCTGACAATTTTTTTAAAATCTAGACTAGTATTATTTTAAAACTAGTAGACTTACTGCTGTGCTTTTGTAGTTGCATGTCTCAGTGTTACTACTTACTACTCTACTTACAATGTGCATAGTGAAATTATGGTTCCTTTTCTTGTAATTTTAGTACAAAACAAAGGAAGAATTGTGCAGACATTTCATATTAGGGTTTTTTAGTTTTATATATTGTTTATTGCAATAGAAAATAGAATGAGCGTATTGACTAACATATTTATTACCATTCCGTCTATTTTGGAGCAAAGTCTGTAGTCATAATGGTAAGTTTCAGTATGTCAGAAATTATAAAGTAATTAGTTATTTGGGATCTTCTCTAGCCACACTTCCCTTCTCTCTTGCTGTAATATTGTTGCTTATTAAGGCACCCAATCCTATGCTGCATCAAATGATATCAGGACCAAAATTTGCCCCTATATGATAGTGGGAGGGGAAGATTTAGCAACTCTTTAAAAAGCTATGCAAGCAGTATGTATTTGGTCCATTGCTTTGCTCGTATGCAATATATGGGGCCATATAAATAGTATTGATAAAAAAAGTTAACATGTATATATAACAAAATATACTGATATTTAACCAATCATTCCATATAGAAAAAAGATATGCAACTATACAACAGAAAAGAAAAGACATATATATATATATATATATATATATATATATATATATAAAATATATATAAAAAAATGACAAATTACGCATGGGCAGTTTCATTTTTTTTTCTCACGAACCCATCGTCTGTCGCCGGCGTCACTCGCCAGTGACGATCACCAACCCACTTATGGCGGCCTACGGCCGCCGGCCCGAACACGATACTATAACCAGGAGGGGATACATGAACCCATCGGGGCTCATCGCACCTTCTCCGATCGCCCGCCCTCCTTGGGCGTCACTCGCCAGTGACGACCACCAACCCACCTACGGCCGCCGGCCCGAACACGATACTATAACCAGGAGGGGATACATGAACCCGTCGTCGGGGCTCATCGCACCTTCTCCGATCGCCCGCCCTCCTTGACCGATCAGGCTAGTGCCTGACCGGTCAAGGTGACGGTGACCGATCAAGCAAGTGCCTGATCGGTCACCTTGACCGGTACCGGTCAGGCACTAGCTTGATCGGTCAAGGAGGGGGCGCGCATGAGTTGCGCACAAACAGGCGCTCAGGAGAACAAAATCGTGTATATATATATATATATATATATATATGTTGATCAACTATGTAAGATACATCATGTATGAAACATGCATGCTTCATGATTACAATATATAATCCTCTGAGGTAGAATAAAATGCCATTCTTGTTTGAGGAGTGAGAAAGACATGCCATAATTATGGTTTACTGAATTTTCATCCGCCCATAGTTTGAATTAACTATAGTTTTAAGTTTTTTGATGTTTGCTTATGCTTTTATATACTGAAGCCAACAGCATATGCCACTTTTGAAGCAATAGCATAAAGATTCACTAGGAGAGGCTAGTGCTCTTATTATGAGGTTTGTTGGTAGAAGCAAGCAACTTGAAACTTGAGAGGTTGCATGAGTTTTTATTATCCTTCACCATCCTAAAAATTATCCATTGCTTATCTACCTTACCTCCTCTTCACTTTTTTACTATATCTACCTTAGCTGCAATGACAAAGTAGTAAAACAGATGGATTTCGTCATTTTCAAATTTCACTTAAGATGGCTGAAAATGGTGATTTTCTGTTTGAAGTTTGATGTACCCTGAAATATTAGGTTGTTTTCTATGTGGATCTTTTTGATAATTATGTTTCTATTCTGTAGTTGCATTGATGTTGATAGAAATTTAGGCCTAGGCAGTTTGGGTTTCCAAGGTAACCAATTCCACAACACTCTTTGGTAATCTCGTGTTCAGTGGCTACCATTTGGTTTGAGTATTCCAAGCAATATTGCTTGTTAGATTAGCATTCAGATGCCAATAAAAAGGAAATACAGAACCCATATTTATATGCCTGTTGAGGGAATCTGATGCATCTCATACTTAACATGAAGGTCAGAGTTAAGGTTGAAGGGTTTTTTTTTTTTGCAAATTACAGATTTATATGTGGCCATGGTTTTGATTCTTGATTCCTCGTGAACAAATTACATGTAAAGCTAAACTACTTTTCTTGTTCTTGCTCGGTTAAGAATGTTGACGCCTATTATCTGAGCATAAAGCTTTATTTCCTAACCTAGGGCAAAGATTTGCACTTCGGGAAGGTGGGAGGACGGTTGGTGCAGGAGTTGTAGCAAAAGTGATCAGCTGAGGTTTCTTCTCAGTTCACTACATCCCTTGCTATTTGGCCCCCAGACATTTTGAGAAATCATTGTGCTACATAGTTTGTTATTCATATTTCAATTTGTTTTGCTCTCCTTTTGAAGGCGTTTAGTAATGTGGCTACATGAAAATTTGGGGCGTCTGATACGATGAATTACTCTGTAGATGATAGTTCATCATGAATAATTAACCAAATGTTGTGAGCAAGATTGATAAACATGGGACACACATCTACTCAGTGAAATTTTCATTTGCAAATGTTTCTGAATTGCTTATGATGCTCGACCTGATCAGAAGTGTTTAAGTTAGTTCCATTTGCAATGTTTCTTTTAGTAGATTAAAATTCCAGTTCTATTTGTGGATAAGATTTCTACTGCTTCGGCAGCAGGCTCAGTATCATTACAATTCCTGCGATGTAGCACGCCAAATTGGTCAGGCTTATTTTTTTTTCCCACCTTGGAATAACAGACTGTTCAGAATTAAATTGGGTGGGTTCAGTCAAGGTCCGGGTTCAAATTTATATACGGCGTTTAATCTTATCATTTGGCTTAAATAATAACTAATTTTTCATCCAATAAGATTTCTTTTGGTATGTTTTCCCATAAAATTAATGAATTGATAAGAATAAAAGATTCTGAAAAGGTGAAATAGAGAAAATCTTTATTTGATTTCTTGGATCAACTATTTTTATATATTCAATTTGGAAAAATATTGGTATTTGAAGTAAACGATTCTGAATATTTGAAATATTTCATTTAAATTTGGCTAGTTTAGTCCATCCATCGGACCATTCGGCCCATTCAAACTTGTTTTGTTTATTAGACGTGATTGATCCATTGAATTGATACCATTTTTGCTATATTTAGCTATGGTGTTCAATTTATTTGTTTTTTTTTCCTTTCTAATTTGACAATGTCTTTCCATTTATTTGTCTTGCATGTTGTGTTTAATCCATCCACTTATTTTCAACTTGTTTCTACTCTTGTTGGTTGATCTGTCGTGAAGCGAGGTGAAAGCCCAAGCGCAAGACGGTCTCCCGAGAGCCACGAACTGCTTGAGGCGGCTTCGATCTGCAGAAAGAGATCGTTAGCCAACCGTCGGGGAAGATCCCCGGTCAGGCCCTCCGATGGTCAAGTCAATATCCGCAGAAAAGATAATGAAGCAGAAGGAATAGTAGAAGACGAGAGCAAGATCGCGCATACCTGTGAAATGAGGAGGGGAGGGGCTTATATAGCTGGGGGGGCTGACAATCCCTGTCTGTGTCAATAAGACAGGGATATGATGTTTGTCAGCTCATGGGAGAGCACCGAGTCGGCGTCGCGGCATGGCGCGGGGTGCTTGGATAGTACAGTTGTACAGAGTCGGCAGGATATCCGCGATGTGTACCCTAAATGAGTAAGGCTCGCACTGTCCCCTGCGTCCATGTCGTACCTACAATGTCCTGATGTGGAGGCGGTATAAGGAAGGACGGGCCCGGAGACCGATCGCCGACCAACGAGCCCGAGTGGTATGGGTCGGGTCAGGTGTAGTATAGCCGAGTGACACAAGGTACACCATGAGTCGGGGGAGGGAGTCGCTGAGCTATATCGCCTTGCCATCTTTTAGGTATCCCGGTTGAGTGTCCGGTCCTCGGGGTGCCGAGAACGACTTACTCGACCTAGCTCTGGGTCGGGAAACCGGCCTCGGTGGCCAGTCCAAGGGCGCTCGGCGTCGATCCGCCCGACCTTGTATAGGGTTGGGCGGTCGGGGGTTCCCGGGTCCCCTAGTCCGAGAACTTTGTGGGTCAGGGTTTTGTCGACCCGTCCTCTACGCCTCCGGCCACGCCGTGTATGTGGTCCGGGTGGCCTCTGTCAACATGGTCCCTAGGCCCTGCGTTTGCCTGGGCTTGGAGGGCCTTGGTTTTAATCCCCTCTAGTCATGGCGCCAGGCTGACCGGCCGAGCCACCCGTGGGATAGGCCGGGATCATCGCCTTATTTGAACAGGAACTTGTTTCTCTTCAATCCTTAAGCTACGCTTCAAATGATCCACTCAATCAACATGTTCATCTAGCTTGATCTACACAATTGATTTGATCCTTTTAGTGGTGGTGTACTCGCAATCCCTACTCTGAATATAGATCGAGCAACCTTTCATATCGGAGATCGAGCTAAGGTTAGTGTCTGATCAGACACTATAAGGTATGGAACCTTATATAAAAAGATGGAGCCTAAGATAGAACTTCAGATATACATAGCAGTTTTAGAACATTCTTAGAGAGATAATGTGGTTTACGAACATCCCGTGAGGAACATCTTCGAAAAGATGGTACAACTTAAAAACATCTTTGAAAAGACGATATAACTAGGGAACATCATCGTGCAGAAACATCCCCGGAAAGACAATGCAACTTGGGAACATCCCTATATGGGAATATTTCTGAAAGACGATGCAACTTGAGAACAACTTCGCGCGAGGAACATCCTAGGAAAGACTTTGCGGTTTAGGAACATTCACGTACGGGAACATTCCGAAAAGGCAGTGTGGCTTGGGAACATCCCCATGCAAGAACATCCTTCGAAAAGACGGTGCAGTTTAGGAACATCCCCGGAAAGACGATACGACTTGAGAACTTTCCCGTTCATGAACATCCTTAAAAATCTCGCTACCAACTATGCAAAGGAGCATCCCCGACCGAAAACATTCTCTACATCCCGTGACTAGGTCACAGGAACATCTCACTTAGGAATATCGCTCCCGGGTCATACCTCTTTGATTCACAAATTTAATTGTTCATAATAGTGATCTCTTCGATATAGACTTTGTAGCAACTATAATGGACAAGGCTAACTTCAACGGGCCTGACACCGGATGACTTCCTTATGGTGGTGGGTGTGCGACATTGCCTTTGCATTCTTGCCAAACCATGTCACCCATGTCGATCTATGCTTCTGGGGAGAGCAATTGCGCCCTTGCACTGCCCATGCCTCTGACGGCTTGCAGGCATACGTAGCTCTCCCTTCTCTCTAGAATTTCAATGGGCGAAGGTGGCTGGAGGTTGGTAGGGGGTTGTGCGGGTTGTATCAGAGCTTATTGCTCAGACCTCTTTCTCTATTTTCCATCAAATGATTGCTAGACAAAGCATTCTAGTTAGCTCTTTTTCTCCGTTTCCCATCGGGCGGTTGCTGGACGTAGGAGCTTCTCAGTTTCCTGTCATATAGCAACTGGATGGTGCTGGGTGTTAGTTTACATGATCATTATATTTACTTATCAAACGGATCTTCAAATCTATATATTTTAGATATCTGAGCTTGATGAAAAAGCCATTGTAATGTAATTATTTTGCATATATGATTTCTCTCTTGTTCCTTTGTTTATGAAAGCACACAATATATACACACACACGATGGAATATGATATGTTTTCTCTTTTATAGGCCAAGAGAGAACCAATATATGTGTAACCTCCTTTTATTATGCATCCATCATGTATCGGTTATATATACTTATTATTATTTATATTCGTTACAAATAATAATAAGTATATATATATTTAGATGAGTTATATTTGATTAGTAACTTCAATTGCATGACGTTACTTTAGTTTAAAATTTTTCTTTCTTTTAATTTTAAGGCCAATCATTTAGTAGATAATAATAATTATCTAACATTCTCCCACTTGACCTTAAAATTGAAAAAAAAAATTAAAACTCAAAACATAAGTATTATGCATTATAACTTTAAGCATACTCATCCTCTTATAACATCATAATCACCTTAATATAATAGAATACTAAATGTGAGTTATAGAGTTGTACATTATATAACATACTTCCTTCTATATACCACAAACATCAACATCCTATTTTACTGTCTATAAATGAACATATAATTTTATAATGGTCCACAATAATATTTCTAGACACTTCATGTTATAACATAGTTATATGCATATCATCGCTAGAAACTATATATTAGAAACACATAAGTGAACTCACAATATCAACTTAACAAATCATTCAAAGTACAACCAAGACCCATCCGATGTATATGTTCCTTAAATATTTTCGGTTGTAAATCTTTAGTTAACGGATCTACAATAATGAGATCCGTTCTAATATCACCAATAGACACTTTTTTTTTTGAATTCTTCTTTAACGATAAAATATTTTAATTTCATATGCTTGACACCTCTTGAGTATGTCATTTTTTGAAAGAATATTATTGCAGAATTATCACAATAAATTTTCAGCAGTTTGGCAATAGTGTCGACAATTCCAAGTGCTGAAATAAAATTCTGCAACCATAATGCATGGGTTGTGGCTTCAAAACATGCCACAAACACTCATTCCATTGTGCAATGACAAATTGTTTGACACTTTTCCAAGATACTGCTTCACCTCCAAGAAGAAATAAATAACCAAAAGTGGACTTTCAACTGTCGATGCATCTAGCAAAATCTGAATCTGAATAACTAATTTTTCTGTACATGAGCATGTAATTCTTGGTGCCTTGAAGATACCTTAAAACTTTTTGAGCAGCTTTCCAATGATCAATTCCAGGGTTACTTTGATGTCTACCGAGCATTCCAACCACAAAACTAATATTCGTTCTTGTACATGTTTGTACATACATTAGGCTTCCTACAACAGAAGCATATGGAATTGAATCCATTTGTTTTTGCTCTATATCATTCTTTAAACGTTGCATAAGACTAAATTTGTCCCCTTTCTGAATTGGAGAAATTCCAATTGAATATTTTTCCATATTAAATCTCTGTAAAATTCTTTTAATATAAGTATTTTGAGACAATCCTGATAGTCCTTATGATCTATCACGAAATATTTCAATTCCGATCACACAGGATGCCTCACCCATATCTTTCATTTTAAAATTCTTATAAAGAAAATCTTTTGTCATATGTAATATGTCCAAATCATTAGTAGCAAGCAAAATATCATCAACATATAGGACTAAAAATATAATTTTGCTCCCACTGATCTTTTGATATATGCAATGATCAACAACATTCTCTTCAAAACCAAAAGATATGATGATATTATTAAACATAATATACCATTGTTTGGAAGTATGTTTAAGTCCATATATTGATTTCTTAAGTTTACACATTAGATGACATTTTCCTTTAATTGAGAAACCTTTAGGTTGATCCATATATACTTCTTCCTCAAGATTTTCATTCAAAAAGGTTATTTTCACATCCATTTGATATAGCTCTAAATTATAATGAGCCACCAGTGTCATGATAATACGTAAAGAGTCTTTCTTTGAGACAGGTGATCAAAATGTCTCTTTATAATCAATGTCATCTTGTTGAGTGTATCCTTTAGTAACAAGTCTAGCTTTTCTATTGTTCAATATTACCATTCGAGTCACGCTTGGTCTTACTGACCCATTTGTATCCAACTCGTTTGGAACCTTCTGGAAATTCAACGATATCCCAAACATTATTTTCATACATGGATTGCAACTCTTCTTTCATTGCTTTAATCCATTTGTCTGACTTTAAACTTTCTACGGCTTGTGAAAATGAAACATCTTTATAAATTCCATAACCTAATTCTTGCAAATAAGTTTCATAATCTTTTGAAATATCACTTTTTCTTATTCTTTGAGATCTTCTCAATGCTATTTCTTGCAACTTATTTGCATCAAATCTTTGTGAGTTAGTTTCTTCAGGGGATATTACATTATGTTGTTCAGTATTGATAATTGGGATAACTTTTGAAATAATACTGGATGAAAGAATACTTTTAGATAAAGGAATATTACCTTAACTTCCTTTATATCCACATTTTGTTTTTCGTCGCTTCCACTAACTTTACTATTCTCGAGGAATTTTACATTATCAGTTTCTATTATCTTTGGATTATGGTTAGGATAATAAAATATATATCCTTTAGATTTCTTTGGGTAACCAATAATGTACCCACTAACTGTTCAAAAATCTAACTTTTTTTTTCATGTGGATTATAACCTCTTGCTTCTGCTAGACAACCCCAAACATGCAAGTGTCTTAAGTTAGGTTTCCTATTTGTCCATAACTCAAAAGGAGTCTTTAAAACTGCTTTAGTAGAAACCCTATTAAGTAAGTACATTGATATTTTTAAAGCATACATCCACAATGATTTGGATAATGATGAATTGCTCATCATACTTCTAACCATATCCATTAATGTGTAGTTACACCTTTCTGCCACACCATTTTGTTGAGGTGTGTATGACATAGTATATTGTCCGCATATGCCATGTTTTCAAGAAGTTTTGCAAATGGACCTGAATGTTGTCCTTGCATCATACCTTCCATAGTATTCACATCCTCTATATGACCTTACAATTTTCACTTTCTTGTCTAATTGTCTTTCAACCTCATTAATGTAGATTTCAAAAGCATCTACTGCTTGAGATTTTTCTTTATGCAAATAAACATATCCATAACATGAAAAATCATCAATTAAAGTGATTAAATACTTTTCTCCACTAAAAAATGAAGTATCAAAAGGTCTGCATACATCAGCGTGTATTATTTCAAGAAGCTGAGTGCTTCTTGTGGCTCCTTTCTTGTTATGTCTGGTTTATTTTCCCTTAATTCAATCCACACATAAGCCAAAATCAATAAAATCTAATTTTGATAGAATCTCATTCTTTACCAATCTTTCTAATCTTTTTTGGATATATGACCCAAACACTTATGTCACAAGAAAGCGGAACTTTCACTAAGCATATTTCGCTTAATTCTAATATTTTGATGCACAGTAAGCAAGGATTCAATAAATTTATTATCAAGTTTTAATTTATATAAACCATCCATAAGAATTCAAAAACCAATAAATCTTGAATTCTTATACAAATTAAAGCAAGCTTTTCCAAAATTAAAATCAAAACCACAAACATTAAGTTTTGAAAGAGAAATAAGATTCCTTGAAATTGAAGGTACATAAAGAGTCTGTAATAGGTCTAAATGATAACCTGTATCTAAAACCAAACGATAAGTCCCTATTCCTTCGATCGGAGCCTTCAAACGATTTCCCATATATATGAAACTCTTAATTCAGTTTGTGATTTGGATTGTAAGGAATCCCTACATTATATTGGATACATGAGTAGTAGCATTAGAATCAAGCCACCAAGTATTATGAGGAACATCATGTTGGTGCCGGAAGCACCAAAGTCAAACCTATGTTTTGATAATGGCAAAGGGTTCAAAAGTTAAGGTTTGGTTGTTATCTAACAAGGTTAATCAAGTATGCAAGAAAAGTCCTAGGTACGCTAGGCACTAAGTCCTGGTGAGTTAAGCTGGGCACTAAGTCCTGGCTGAGGGCTGGGCACCGAAGACCTGGTGAGTAAAGCTAGGCTCTAAGTCCTGGTCGAGGGCTGGGCACCGAAGACCTGGTGAGTAAAGCTGGGCACTAAGACCTGATGAGTAAAGCTGGGCACTAAGACCTGATCCGAGGGATTGGGCAAAAGTCTAACCGGAGGAGCCGGTTGGCAAACATGTAAACTCTCCCGAGAGGAGTAGGTGAGGATGCGTTCCCCTTAGGAGGGAACATTAGGCGTCGGTTCGACCTAGGGTTCCATTTGAGAAGCCCAAAGTTAGAACCAAAACAGTTCAGGCTGTAAATCATGGTTTAATTTATATCATTTATATGCTTGTTGTGTTTTGGAACTAACCCTGGTTGCAGGAACGAATGGATGAAGGTTTCTCCACTCAGGCGCCTCAATGGAGTGAGGCGCCCTACTGAGCTAGGCGCCTGTGTTGAGATAGACGCCCCAGTCAAAGGGGTAAACACCAGCCACTTCAAAGCAAGGCCTAAGACCACAACAAAGGCGCCTGTGTTAACACAGGCGCCCCAGTCAACTCAGGCACCCTAGTTGAGGGGATAAGCGCTGGCCAAGTCTGCGGATTGAGGTTCGCGCAGAGAGGGTCACGTGTCAGGCGCCCCCTTCAACACAGGCGCCCCAGCTACGACTATAAAAGAGGGTTCACCCCTAGGCTTCAACACAATTGCTTCCTACACACTCATTCAAGCGCTCCGCTCCGACAAGCTCCGTACTCGACATTCAAGTGCCAACGACGATCCGCGGCTCCGAATTTCCAACTTCTCCGGCCGTCGATATAACTTCTTTTGTTAAGTGCTGTAATTCTTTTAATTCTATACTTGTACTTAACTTGTAATCATTTCACGAAAATATAGAATTGCCCATCGTAAACAGTCAAGGACCGTGGGCCTTGGAGTAGGAGCCGACTACGACTCCGAACCAAGTAAAAACAAAAAGTGTTAGCGATTGTTTTTGCTTTTCCGCTGCGCAATTTCTCTAACGTTTTCAAAAATTTTAACGATCGATATTCACCCCCCCTCTATTGATTCAATTCGATCCCACAAGTGGTATCAGAGCGGGTGACTCAAACTTGGTGCAACCACCAATTGAGTATTTTTTCAGATTTTTCACTTTTTATTTCAAATAAATAATATTTGTGCGTGGGTTTAAAATATTCTTACGCCCTTTTCAATTTTGAATTCTTATTTTTTCACCATAAGTCAGAATTGATATAACGATCAATTTTTTAAAAACTTGTCATAAACTTTTTTAATATTTTTCTCAAAATTCGTGCTACCTTAATTCGAGCAAATTTTTTTCTTCAACATTGAATTCTTATTTTTTTCACCATTAATCAAAATTGATAAAGCCAATATTTTCAAAAAAAAACCATAAAATTTTTATTATTTTATCATTATTTTATCTCGAAATTTGTGCAACACCTTTTGAGCTAGTTTTTTTCTCTCCCCCGCACTACTAATCCAAGACCAAGTCTTGATACATTTTTGTTATTTCTTTTGTGTAAGAGGTTTATATTCATTGGCCAATCAAGAATGGAATAGTGTTCACCCACCCCTATTCTCTGGCGAGGATTTCAGATCATGGAAAAGTCTAATGGAATCCCACCTGAAGGTCAGTCTGGATTTATGGTTGATAATCCAAACGGGGTTCACATTCCCCACAGAAGATGGAACATCAATCGCCTGGGATAAATTGGACGAACCAACTCTGAGGAAGATCGAGACTGATGCTAAGGCAACAGAAATCTTACAATGCGGCCTGACCAAAGAAGAATTGAAGCGGGTTAGATCCTTCAACTGTGCCAAAGAGATGTGGGAGAAGCTAATCAACCTACACGAAGAAAGCTCCGATATTGAGATCTTAGAAGGTGCGATGTTCGACTCATCGAAGGATTCGGATGATGAAGAAGAAGATCAGGTAAGTTATTTTGCATTCTCGGCTCAAGCACAAGTAGTTGAGACAGACTCGGCACCCGACGTCGAAATTGACTTTGGATCAGAAGAAGAGATAGAATCTGTACCTAACTTCAAAATCGAACCAGAGTTAGAAGACGAGTTTTCCGAGACACAATCGGTAACTAATTTTGAATCGTTTTCTGAATTAAGGTTAAATAACCAAGCTGATACTGCAATGGTCGAGGAAGGTATAGTTTCCATTGCAGGGAAACTCCAAGAGAATTGCAAAAGAGGCTTCAACCAGTACCTGAATCTGACTCAGACTCAGAATCTGACGACGAAGAAGGGGATCGTTGAAAATTAGTCTGGTTGGCTCGCGACCACTACAAAATGCTGAAGAAATAATCAAGCAAAAGAAAAATGGCTAAAATCAAGGGGGAGAGCTCCAAAAAGAAATCAAAAGGTAACATTGTAGATTTAAAATCTAACCGTTATATAGTATGTTATAAATGCAGAGAGAGAGGGCATTACCAAGACCAGTGTCCCACTCGTAAGAGTTGGTCTTCACCGTCTACAATAAAAAGAGCTCCCAAGAATGTCGGACAAACAATCGACAAAGGTAAATTTATAGTATTTGAAAATCCAATATTTACCTTGAATAATGTGATTGATTCATATAAATTAGTTAAGGCAAATTTCAGTAAATTGAAACAAGAAAATGAAACCCTGAAATATAAGGTCAATATGCTAGAAAATTTAATTCATAATCTTGTTGATTTCGAAAATCCGGAGTATTACTCCAATTGTGACCTTACTTAGATAATTATTTGCTTTAATTGTGTGTTGCTTTTTATTTTATTTTTTTATTATGCTTAGAATTAGGATTGATTAGTTTAAGGACTAAAGAGTTACTTAAAACTTGAACAACCTAGTATTAGGTGGAGGTGAGATGATAGTACGTTAAGGAAGCCTTTCTAATAAGGTCAAGTGGGGTAAGGCGTACCTTACTCGGTCTGTTTAGTCTAGTGGAACTAGCCGAAGCTACCGATTCGAAACTTAAACTAGTTAGACCAAAATTTTTCAAGAAGTAATTTGAAAATGAAATTTTGATAAAAGACTTTGTCAAGGATAGGGTTGATGCTCCAATAAGGCTACGGCCAAAAAAGGCCTCTGTGCCTCGCCAAGACCTGGAAGCCAATTTTCAAAATTCAAATTTAATTTACTATTTGATAAATTTGAATCTAACACAAGTTTTAAATAAATCTTAGATTTAACATTAGTTCAAAAGATAAAAATAAAACATATCACAAATCAGATAAGGTAACCTATTTTGTCATGAAGAACTGGGTGAGATGTCTAGGATCTAATATAGTTCATTATCCTTTCGAAATCAACTCAAAGTGTTTTCAAAGGTTGTTCAAAATCAACTCAAAATGTTTTCAAAATTTGTTCAAAATTACCTCAAATCTTTCAAAATCAATTCAGTTTTAAACCCTACTTTTCCACTCAGCCTTTTTCCAAAGATTGAATTTCATTTTGTATGTCAAATTTGACTCATCTTGAACATAATCTAGGGCTTGATTGGCTTAGTTATTAATTGATCAAACCTGGTCAACTGAGTCAAACTTGGTCAACGGCCAAATTTAGTCAACACAGCGCTCGTGACCTTATGGGCGCCTCATGCTTTAACGAACTTCAAGGCAGCAAAGCTGCCAAAAGTCCTGACCATTCTGACTCAGGCGCTCGAGAAGCTCTCGGGCGCCTCAATCAACACGGGCACCCAAGAGCACTCACGGGCGCTCGTGAGACCCTTTATAAGTTCTTCAGCTCTTCCTCATTTGCCACACCAAACGAATTCCTCTTTCCTTCCTCTTTCTTTTAAGGAGCCCGAAGGCTCTTCTCTTTGTTGGTACAGACAACACCCAAGTCGAACCTGTGTTTTGATCAATGGCAATGGGTTCAAAAGTTAAGATGTTTTGTTTATCTAACATTCTACTTGAGTGTGCAGTTTGAAGCCCTAGCGAAGGACTGCTAGACACCTAGCGAAGGATTGCTAGGCATCAGAACCCTAAGACCCAACGAAGGGCTGCTGGGCACTTAGCGAAGGGCTGCTAGGAGTTAAAGACCTGGCGAAGGACTGCTGGGCACCAGGCCAAGGACTGCCTGGAACTGAAGACCTGGCGAAGGACTGCTGGGCACCAGGCGAAGGACTGCCTGGAACTGAAAACCTGGCGAAGGACAGTGGGGCACCTAGCGAAGGACTGCTGGGCAAAAGACCAACCGAAGGAGCCGGTTGGCATCAGGTAAATTCTCCTGAGAGGAGTAGGTGAGGACGCGTTCCCTGTCGAGGGAACAGTAGGCGTCAGTTCGACCTAGGGTTCCATTTTGGAGACCCAAAGTCAGAACCAAGACAGCTAAGGCTGTTTAAACCTAATACTCTATTGCTTCATATTGTTTTGGACTAACCATGGATGCAGGACCGAAGGAACGTGTGTCTGCAGCTTAGAATGCCCAAAGGAGAGAGGCAAGTAGCTGAGCAGGGCGCCCCCAGTGTCCCAGGCGCCCCCAAGGCCAATACAAAATGAATGAAGCAAAGAAGTGTTTCGGTAGCTTACTGGGCGGGGCGCCCCCATGCTCCCGGGCGCCCCCTGCGTCCCGGGCGCCCCCAGTGCCCAGGGCGCCCCGCACTTAAGCCAGCGAAGCGGATAAACCTCATCCAGCCGAGAAGCCCGCTGAAACAGTCAACCAGGGCGTCCCCTGCTCCCCGGGCGCCCCCGTCAAGGTTCGATCCCTATTTTGGAGGGATAAAACGCTGACCTAGACTGTTGCGGATCAAAGGCCACCTGGAGGGCGCCCCCAGACCTACTATATAAAGCCCTCGACCCCCAAGGCTTCAGAACAACTTCTTCCAACGCAATTTCGCTCTTCTGCTCCAGCGCTCTGCTCCGGAAACCTCCCAACTCGAGATATAAGTGCCGACGATGTCCCCCTGCTCCAAAATACAACCCACACCGGACGTCGGTAACGAAGAGCTGTTTGTTTTTAAGTTTACTGTACTACTCTTATAACATCTTTCTGTAAACTGTTTTGCGCATATAGAATTGCCCGCAGTAAACGGTCAACGACCGTGGGCCTTGGAGTAGGAGCCGACCGCAACTCCGAACCAAGTAAAATCTTAGTGTTTGCGTATTGTTTTGATTTTAATTTTTCCGATGCATATTCTCTTTTTCCAATCCGAAACGACTTACGATATTCACCCCCCCCTCTATCGTTTTCTCTCGATCTAACAAGTGGTATCAGAGCGGGGAAGCTCAAATTTGGTGCAACCACCAATTTGATAATTTTTTGGATTTGTTTTTGAAATCCTTTTAATTTTTTTTTTCTTTCGTTCGAAATTTTTCTTGTTAATAGAGGTTGGTGCAACACCCCTCGACAAATATTTTTCTTCTACTTCCCGCACTACTAATCCATGACCAAGTCTTGGGATATCTCTTTCCTTTTTCTTTTAGTTTCAGTTAAATGGTCATGCAAGAAGGATTCAGCATAGCCAGACCTCCACTTTTCAGTGGAGAAGACTTTTCCTACTGGAAAAGTCGAATGGAGGTCCACCTGAAAACTTAGGTGGACATTGTTAGTGATATGAGAGAAGTGTCCTAAGGCAATCACCTTATGATTGTAAAATATTTATATTAATAAATGATAATTCACTATTTGAGTATACATGCTTGTGTATTTGATTGGGATCTTAAACTCATCTACTGAATGTCCGCCATACAGTTCACAGCATAAGAGAATTTGTGATGAGATCACAACTAGTGATTATCTCTAAATGCGCAAATGTGAAGTATTAAAAATATCCCTAGTCGATGAATTGATAAAAACGGACACTATCAATTCTGTTGAGACTAGCATGAGTTATTCTCTAATCAGCTGATTCTCACTGGCTGGTGACATTGGGATGTCCGGAGATAAACATGGATGCTAGTTAAGGGAACTAGTTCATTGGAGTGACTAGCTGTAAGACTTCATATGGGAATCTACATGTAGATATGTCAATGAAGATCTTACTGCGGCTTAAGTGCGATGTTCCTTTGACTTGCGGTGTTCAAGTCATCTTGGTCATGGAGACTTATACTTTGACATCTTAAGCAAGCATCTCCAAGGAGGTGTGGACCCAGGATGATCGGGTATAAGCCGAAGTGCCCGAAGATGTTTGAACAGCCTACAAAGGATTCACCACTCCTTGCGAGGAGATGTATACCCAGGCCTATCGTCGGATTGTTACTCAAAGCTTCTGGCCAGAGCATATCATGTTTAGAGTGAGAGTCTCTAAAATACATGAGAGTAATTAGAAATCCAAAGGACGAGTAAGACATTACTTGGGCTAGGTGTGACGTAGTCAGCCTAGTGGAGACTGACACCATAGACCGTGTCCTGAACCAAGTGGGTATAAAGTGGTTAAGGGAATGGGGCACGATTCATTAGAGCTGCTGAAGGGTTTCAGAATAAATTCTTCTGAGGTCAAACCGTTGATCTTTCGATTAATTGGGGATCATGATGTACTACTAGGTGCCACTCATGATCGTTCTATAATTAGTTAATTATAGACGGCCAACATAAATCGAAAGCCTATTTAGTCACACGCACTACGAGTAATTCGAGGGATTTAAAACGAGTTGAAAATTGGATTTTCCGATCAAGAGAAATAAGTCGAATCTGAGTTAGTCAGAGGCGCGATGGAAGCTAAAAATGGCTAAGTCTTTTGAAGGCTTTTTTGGGCGAATTAAATGAGTTTAATTCGCGACGGTCCGGGTTGGGTTTGGCCGACCAAAGAGGGTGTTAACCCCTCTTTGGTGGCCGGTCAAATAAAAGGAGAAAACCAATTTAATTGGTTTAATTAATAAAATAAATATAGCGCGATTTATTTTATAAATTGTGGATAAATAAATTTGTATAAAGAAATTTATATAAATAAAATTTATAGAAATTTATTCTTTTATGGAAGATTAAAATAATCCATGAGTTGGTTTATTTTAATTTTATAAAATCAATTATGAATTGATTTATCCATAATAAGAAAGTTTATAAATTTCTTATAAAATTTATTCCATAATTTAAAGAGAAGAAGAATTAGTTTTTTATTATAAATTAGTTTATAATAAAGACTTGGTTTAAACGGAATTAATTCATAAGAATTTATAGGATAAATTTCTTATGATAAATAATTAGTTTTATTATAAAGTTAGTTATAATAAAATTTATAAGAGAATTTATAGGATAAATCTCTTAGGATAACTAATTTGTTTTATTATAAATTGTTTATAATAAGACTAGGCTTAAAAGGAATAAGCAATAAGAAAATTTATAAGATAAATTTCTTATAACTAATTCCGTTAATTCGGTTTAGAGGGAGACTTAGCAAAGGAGTTGCTACTATATAAAGGAACCAAAGGCTAGCCCTTAATTCCAATTGAGTAATTAAGAGATTAATTATTCTCTCCCTCTCTTCTCTTCTCTCCTCCTTCTCTTCTTCTTTCCTTAGGGCCGGCGCACCCTAGCTCTCTAGGGCCGGCACACCCTAGTTCCTCTAGGGCCGGCGCCCAATCACAACACCAAGGAGGTGTTGCCGTGAGCCACTAGAAGAAGAAGAACCCGAACAAGAAGAAGAAGAAGCGGATAGTGACTCCTCTCCTCTCGGAATTCGATTCCGTTGCTTCTTGTTGGTTAGTTTCTAACTCTTCTCTTGATCTTTCAAGTTGTGCCTATAGAGAATCTAGTAGTTCTCGTCGGCACAAAACTCGTGACTTTGCGAAGTCATCCCGAAGTGAACTCGGCGTGGACGCGAATAGAGGCGAAGCTTCCAAGGGACGCTACGGTTGGATCTCGTCCCTTTTCTTCGAGTTACGCGAGGTATAAAAGTAAATTAGTTTACTTTTCCGCAAAATTTTATTGTATGATTATGTCAACACACCATAGGGTTGCATGCTAGATACGAAGTTAAAATAATTTAGGAAATTATTTTATGCAAACTCTTCCGCTGCACGTAAAAATTTTGAATTTTACGAACTCGTATCCTTGTCGACATGCACACGGTCCCAACAGACATGTCGATAATCATCCAGTCTGGGCTGGAGATTCCAAAGAACGTTGAAGGAGTACCACAGTCGTACACTGAGTGGGATACCGCTCTGAAAAGAAGAATTGAAGCTGATGCGAAAGCGACCCAGACCCTTCAATGCGGCCTGACCAAGGAAGAATTGAATCGGGTAGGACCATTCAACAGTGCCAAGGAGCTGTGGGGCAAGCTAATCGAGCTGCATGAAGGAACTTCCGACACTCGAATCAGCAAGAGAGATCTCCTCCTGAACAAGCTGTACACGATCAAGATGAATGACAACAAAACAGTAGCCCAACTCCATGCCAGAATTCAGGAGTTAATGAACGGACTACACAATCGTTCACAAGGTCGAAAACCGTGACTTGATAAGGTAAGCTCTCAACACTTTCCCGAGAAACACCTTGTGGGCACCTATGGTAGATGCATACAAGGTTTCAAGGGACCTTTCAAAAATAATGTTAGATGAACTATTTTCTGAATTAGAGTTGCATGAGCAGACTAATTACAATCTGGTCGAGAAAGGCATTGCTTTTCTTGCAGGTAAAGCTGGAAAGACAACCAAGAAAAAGCCTCAACCTGCACCCGAGTCTGATTCAGACTCAGACTCAGAAGACACCGAGGGAAATCGACCGAAGCTGGTTCGGCTAGCCCGAGACTACTATAAAGAACTGAAGAACCAGACCAACAGAAGAAAAGCCAGTCGAAGAAAGGAAGAACCAGCTGAACCCTCAAATGACAAGAACAAACCAAACGTGACCTGCTACGAGTGCATGAAGAAGGGTCACTACAAGACGGAGTGTCCGAACCTAAAGGAGACCAAGAAGACTAGAAGGAAGAAGGCACTTCAGGCAACCTGGGACGAGTCCTCCTCCTCCGAAGAAGAAGAGGTCCCACAGTCGAACCTGCTAGCCCTAACCGCCTCAGAAGAAATCGAAACCGAGTTAGAGTCGGAGTCGGACGATGGCAAACTTACATTCTCAGAGGACGGCGAAATAACTGTAAGTGGTTTTTCAAGAATTCAATTAAATGAATTAATTTCTTATCTTTCTCGAGATTTGGCAAAAGCTAAACTCTGAGTCGAATCTCTTCGACAGGAAATAAAACTCCTGAAAGAGAGAGTTGACTCTAGACCCTTAACTGAGAAGGTTCAAGAAGAAACCTCTACTCAAGTTGAAAAACTTGAGAAAGAGAACTCCTCCTTGAAAACTCAAGTTAAGGACCTTAGATCAGCTTTAGAACGATTCACTTCTGGTTCTAAGGGTCTTGACATGATTCTTGGAAAACAGAAGTCAGTTCTAAATCGATCCGGACTAGGCTATAGAACCAAATCTAGACAAAGATCCTACTATGCTGTACTGAACCAGTCCAGACCTAAAGTTCAGGCATGGGTAAACTGTGCCTGAACAAACAAACTGGATCAAATCAGTATTGGATCCCCAAGGACAAGATTCACATCTTGCCAAACCATTATCGTGACTTTAGTCCAGGGGGAGCCAAATTAAAAATAATATTTATTGTTAGATAAAATTCAATCTTTGTTTGCAAATTGCATGATTGCTTGTTTATTTAATTTCTGCAATTTACCATGTTTAGATTTAGGAATGGTTAATTTAAGGACTGAACCAACTTAACTGAAATTTGAACAACATAGTATTGGGTGGAAGTGAGATGATAGTACGTTAAGGAAGCCAATTCTAATAAGGTCAAGTATACTCTACTTGGTCTCTTTAGACTGGTGAAACTAGCCGAAGCTACCGATCCAAGACCCAAGCTAGTTAGACCAGAATTTTCAAGAAATAGTTTTGAAAATGAAATTTCATTAAAAGGCTTTGTCAAGGAAAGGGTTGATGATCCAATAAGGCTACGACCAAAGAAGGCCAAGACCTGGAAGCCAATTTTTGAAATTCAAATTCAAACTATTCTTTGTCAAATTCGAATCTAACACAAATTTTCAGTTGATTGTAGATTCAAACATTTTTTTAAACAAACTTAATTCTAACTACCAAAACCTGTCTCACAAAACCCATAAGGTAAACGTGATTGATAACCTTAGATTGGGTGAGACAGCAAACCTAACTTAATCTAAATTCATAATTGCATTGTTGTTTAAGTACAAACAGTTAGTTTAGAATGACATTAACCTAACACTAATTGAACCATGGTCAAAATAGTCAAACCATGGTCAAAATAGATAAACCATGGTTAAATCAGTCAAACCTGGTCAAACTGGTCAAAAGCAGTCAAACAAGTCTATCAAAACAAAATTAGACAAAAAGCGTCACTAGGGCGCCCGTGACCCTTCGGGCGCCCCCACCTCTCTCTTCCATCCTTCAAAACAAAAAGGCTGCAAAAGTAGCTATTGAGGGCGCCCAGACTCTTGCGGGTGCCCCGAGGCTCACCAAATGGCAGAAAATCTGCCACTACTCGCTGACCAGGGCGCCCGGGTCCTCACGGGCGCCCTCATATAAGCTGTCGAAGGCAGAAAGCTGCCAAAAGGTAGCTGCAACCCTGCGGGGGGCGCCCTCACACTCCCGGGCGCCCTCCTACACCGGGGCGCCCTCTACCTCCAGGGCGCCCGGGAATGCTCTCTAAAAGGGCTCCATGTCCCCTCATCTTGCCACACCCAAATCCATTCTTCACTCTAACTCTCTTCTTTCCAAGGGCGACCAAGTGACCTTGTTGCTCCCTCAACCTCAACCATGCCTCCCCGGTATGATTTCTCTTATGCATTTAAAATTATTTTTCTTAATTCCTTTCTCATAAATGCATGTTTATTATCTTACAAAACGCCGAGCAAACCAAGAAAACCCCGGTACTGAACCTAGTCCCGATCCTAGGTTCCCAACTTTAGAACTTTGTAATAAGTTTGCTCGAACGACATACAAGCCTATAAAAACAAGCTACTTAAATAGACAATTCTTCACCCAATCTTGTCCCTTGGCAATGAACGTTATAAACTTTTACCAACTCGACAACCTCGTATTCTGCACTCATCCAATTAACACATCCTTATGTGCAGAATTCTATAATAACATAGTTAGACAAGATGGTCTTATGTTTATCACTACTGTTCAAGGGATGCCCTTGACAATCACACCCTCCTTGCTTAACCGATTTCTTGGACTACGACTCTCCTAGTCCACCTTTTGCTGCTATCCTCCTAGGGATCCTCCTTTTGATACTCCTTATTCTCACATTACTCTAGATACTCTACACTCTTACTTCTATAGGCAAGCTAGAAACCCCCTGGCCAGACGATTTCAGTCTGTGGACCTTCAGGTCCAGAACTATGCTCTTTATAGAGATTTAGTCCGCTGCATCTTACCATTATCCACTAGGGACGTCGCGACCATGCGACCATTTCATACCTTCCTTCTGTATACACTGATCCACCATATTGATATTGACATTGGACTACACATATTCCATACGATCCTGTATGCGTCCAGTGTTAGCACTCAGGGGCGGGTACGCACCCCCTATTGCCACATCATCACTTCCATTCTTCATTATCACGGTCGTAACATCACCGAGGGTGAGATGGCCACGTTGACTGACTTCGATGAGATAGGTTATAGGAATTTCTCCCTAGCTGGTATAGAGGTCTCGGCTACCGGGGTTTTGTCGTGGAGACGCCAGCGAGCCGGACCACCGATCGACTCTGACGAGGATGTTGAGGTCGATGTCGGAGATCTGGCAGCTGAGGTTCGTGAGCACATAGACGAGCCCCCACCACCGACACTCTACGAGAGAGTGACACGGCTCGAGTCGCAGATCCAGAGCCTCCGAGAGGAAGTGGAGGCAAATCATGCTGAAGGAATGGGGGCAAATCAGGGCTATTACACTGAGTATATGAGTGCCCGCAGAGCCGATAGAGAGACTAGCGACGCACGATATGATGAGATGATGGCGCTATTTCGATCTTGGCACACGGGCTCATCTGATCGTCCTGGTCCCTCCTCCTAGACTCGAGTGGCATTGTACTAGTGATTATTTGACTGCCCCTACTCAGTAGGGTTGACTCATGTTCGACTTGTATGACTGTGTTGGTTCTCTCTCATATCAGCTAACTTATGGAGTTGACTATTTGCTGTTTTATGATTATCTGATATTTGTTAGGATTATGTTTGGTAGAATAGGTTTACTCTACTTTTGGTTTTCTTACTGCTTTATTTGATTTGAAAAATTAATTTTTAAAATAATTTTAAAACTGCTTTACTTGATCAGCTTTTACTTAGTTTGAAATTTTTTTTTTTAAATAAATTTTTCGACTTAGTTTTATTTTAAAACTACCCCCTTCAAAACTAGGTTTTTTTTCACAAATGGACTTAGCCTAGACCCTAACCCTAGAACTGCATGCACCTATAGATTTAGAAGCCAGCATCTCACAAGCACCTTAGGGTACTGTTGATTGATAACCTAGAACGGGTTGAGATGCTTAGGTCTTTGCCTTAATTCAAGATACTTTAAGTCAGTGCATCTGCAGTAATTGGAGCACTAAATACAACTTAAACAGTAATCAAGTTAAGTGTCAAGTTTAGAAAATCTAACTTGAACAGAACACTTAACTCGACTAACCCTAGCAAAAACTACTGTTTATAACAGTTAGTAAGTAGTTAATTGGGTTAGACAGGTCCCTAAAGAGATAATTGAAATTGGTTTGATTCAGCTTATCTTGCATTGGTTCAGTACAGCACATTAATTCTTTTGTTGCAATTTATTTATCTTCTTTCTGCTATATTACTTTGTTTTTTTGATATATGGCAAAGGGGGAGAGATAGGAAAGGAGAGAAGCGTTAAATTTTTTTCAAAATTCAAAATTTCAAAACTTTATCCTTTCTTCGAAAAGTACTTAATCTATTCGTTTTCAAAAGTACTAAGTTTTTCTTGTTCAAGTACTTAAACTTAAAACTGCTTTCAAATCTTGTTCAAGTACTTAAACATAAAACTGCTTTCAAATTTTTTTCAAGTACTTAAACTTAAAGCTGTTTTTCAAAACTTTTCAAGTACTTAAACTTAAGCTGATTTCAAATTTTTTTAAGTACTCAAACTCAAGTTGTTTTTCAAAGATTTTTTAAAAGTACTTAAAACTTAAGCTGTTGCAAATTTTGCTAAGTACTTATCGTAAACATAAGCTATGGTTCCAAAAAACATAAAACTTCAGAAGATGGTTCTTTTCTATTGACTTGAAATTTTTAAGTCTAAATCTTCAAAAGTGTTTAAGTGTTTAAGTCTAAAAGCTTCTTTTGAAAATTGTTCTAAGTGTTTGAAAAATTAATTCCATCTTTAGACTTAGGAATTTCTTTTAGAACCCCATGAACTTTTGAAAAACCTAGGGAGAGATTCCATCCAGGGGGAGGAAACTAAAAATTCACTTCATCTGTTATGATTAACTTAACTTTTTGAACCGGGTTGCCATAAATCAAAAAGGGGGAGATTGTTGGTGCAGACAGCACCCAAGTCGAACCTGTGTTTTGATCAATAGCAAAGGGTTCAAAAGTTAAGATGTTTTGTTTATCTAACATTCTACTTGAGTGTGCAGTTTGAAGCCCTAGCGAAGGACTGCTAGGCATCAGATCCCTAAGACCCAGCGAAGGGCTGCTGGGCACCTAGCGAAGGGCTGCTAGGAGTTAAAGACCTGGTGAAAGACTGCTGGGCACCAGGCGAAGGACTGCCTGGAATTGAAGACCTGGCGAAGGATTGCTGGGCACCAAGCGAAGGACTGCCTGGAACTGAAGACCTGGCGAAGGACTGCTGGGCACCAGGCGAAGGACTGCCTGGAACTGAAAACCTAGCGAAGGACAGCTAGGCACCTGGCGAAGGACTGTTGGGCAAAAGTCCAACCGGAGGAGCCGGTTGGCATCAGGTAAATTCTCCTGAGAGGAGTAGGTGAGGACACGTTCCCCATCGAGGGAACAGTAGGCGTCGGTTCGACCTAGGGTTCCATTTTGGAGACCCAAAGTCAGAACCAAGACAGCTAAGGCTGTTTAAACCTAATACTCTATTGCTTCATATTGTTTTGGACTAACCCTGGATGCAGGACCGAAGGAACGTGTGTCTGCAGCTCAGAATGCCCAAAGGAGAGAGGCAAGTAGCTGAGCAGGGCGCCCCCAAGGCCAATACAAAATGAATGAAGCAAAGAAGTGCTTCGGTAGCTTACTGGGCGGGGCGCCCCATGCTCCCGGGCGCCCCGCGCTTAAGCCAGCGAAGTGGATAAACCTTATCCAGCCGAGAAGCCCGCTGAAACAGTCAACCAGGCCGCCCCCTGCTCCCCGGGCGTCCCCGTCAAGGTTCGATCCCTATTTTGGAGGGATAAAACGCTGACCTAGACTGTTGCGGATCAAAGGCCACGTCGAGGGCGCCCCCAACGTCCAGGGCACCCCCAGACCTACTATATAAAGCCCTCGACCCCCAAGGCTTCAGAACAACTTCTTCCGACGCAATTTCGCTCTTCTGCTCCAGCGCTCTGCTCCGGAAACCTCCCAACTCGAGATATAAGCGCCGACGACGTCCCCCTGCTCCAAAATACAACCCACACCGGACGTCGATAACGAAGAGCTGTTTGTTTTTAAGTTTACTGTACTACTCTTGTAACATCTTTCTGTAAACTGTTTTGCGCATATAGAATTGCCCGCAGTAAACGATCAACGACCGTGGGCCTTGGAGTAGGAGCCGACCGCGACTCCGAACCATGTAAAATCTTGGTGTTTGCGTACTGTTTTGATTTTAATTTTTCCGCTGCATATTCTCTTTTTCCAATCCGAAACGACTTACGATATTCACCCCCTCTATCGTTTTCTCTCGATCCAACACTCTTGTCCTCAATTAGCCAACTTTCATAATGCTACCTCGGTATTATTTACTTATGTGTTTCCGATTAATTTTTCTTAATTTCTTTTAAGAAAACGTCGAGTTACACAAACTAACCCCGAGGCCGAGCCTAGCCCGGATCCTAGGTTTCCTACATTAGCCTTGTTTAATAAATTTGCACAGACCACTTATAAACCAATAAATACCAGTTTCTTGAATAGACATTTCTTTGCCCAATCTTGTCCGACTGCTATTGATGCAATTAATTTTTATCAACTTGACCATCTTGTTTACTGTACTCACTCAGTCAACACTACTCTATGTACTGAGTTTTATAACAACTTAGTCAAAATTGATGACTTCTGTTACTCTACTACTGTACAATCCATCCCCCTTACTATCACACTTGCTTTGTTTAATCGGTTTCTTGGATTACGACCTTCTCGGTCCACTTTTTACTATTATCCTCCTACTGACCTTCCTTTTGCTGACCCCTATTCTCATATCACCCTGGACACTCTTTATTCCTACATTTTCGGAGATGCTCAAAACCCGACGGTACAACGATTTCAGTCCGTCGATCTCCGCGTCCAGGATTATGCTCTATATAGAGTTCTGGTCCGATGTATCCTTCCATTGACCACTCGGGATGTCGCGACCATGCGACCCTTCCACACCTTCTTCCTCTACGCGATGATCCATCATTTGAACATAGACATTGGTCTACACATGTTCCAGACGATCACTTACGCGTCGAGCATATCCACTCATTCTCGAGTGTGTACCCCCTACTGTCACATTATCACTTCCCTCCTCCATCACCATGGTCACGACATCACTGCCGGGGAGGTCATCCTGTTGAGGCAATCTGTGGTCCGGAGTGACCAAGTGTTTTGATATTTGGGCAAAGGGTTTAAGTTAGGTTTACCCTTGTGTTCTTATATGTGTATGTTGAGTGTGCAGGTTACACATATGGACTTGACTGGACGGCCTCGGTACGGTGAAGGGTGGCATGTAGACAAGCTGGAGGCTTGTGTGCACCCGAGGGACCTTGGAGAGCGGGGACGATGAGCTGAGGGGTGCGGGCTTCAAGGCATGCATGAAGGATGGTATGGAGGCAAGCTGGAGGCTTGCATGCATCCGAGGGACGGGAGCCGAAGATAAAGAGGGCGCGAAGGCAACAGTCGAGGCTACTATGGAGGAGTCAATTGAGTCGTAAGGGTACGAGTGCTGTGTGATTGTACTCGGGAAATCCTAGGGTTCGAGTGCGGAGAGGAATGTACTCGAGAAGGGAAACCTTAGGTATGTGAGTAGACCAGTCGACTGGCCTGAGGGCAGTCAACTGATGAAACTCACAGAAGGGTCTCAGCCTGGGACCAGTCGACTGTCCTGGGGCAGTCGACTGGTAGGTGGCTGGTGAGTTGGCTGAGAATTTGAACGTTGGGGTGCAACGGTCGAATTTCAGTGGCACCAGTCGACTGCCCTGGGGGCAGTCGACTGGTAGTGAGGGTTTCAGCCCGAGTCCTATTTAAAGAGGACTTCATGGTGGCTGAGATTCTTGACGAAACTCGCCTGGGTAAAGTGAGTTAGTAGTCTTTTGTGCCCAGATATTGTCAAAGTGATTGTGGCGAGGTTTCTCCACCCACAAGGAACGACGAGGGCTAGCCGGAGGTTATCCGGGGAGTGATCCACCGACGGATTCTTGGATTAGTCACCCGTCCGGGGTGGATACCAAGTAAATCTGGTTTGTTAGCATTGTTCTCTATTGTTAGTTTATTTTTATTTGTATTTCCGCTGCGCTAACAACTTTGTAGAGAAGAAAGCATTCGAAAAAGTACTATTCACCCCCTCCCCCTCTAGCAATGCAAGCGATCTATCACATCCAGATGACCGAATTTGACGAGATAGGGTCTAGGAACTTTTCCTTAGCGGGCATAGATATCTCGGCCGCGGGGGTGTTATCGTGGAGGCGATAGAGGGCCCGACACCAGGTCGGCTCAGACGACGAGGTTGAGGTCGACGTAGTCAAGCTCGCCGCCGAGATCGAGGAGCAGTTACGAGAGCCTCCACCGCTGACTACGGACCAGTGCCTAGCCCGGATTAAGACTGATGTCCACATTCTCCAGACAGAGGTTCATAGTCTCCAAGAGGAGGTAGAGGCACATCACGTCGAGTTCATGGATGCTCTTCATGCCGAGCACGAGGTGAACCAGGCCTATCATGCCAAATACATGGACGCCTTTCGGGCCAAACGCGAAGCGAACCAGGCCCGATATGACGAGATGATGTCCATGTTCTGGTCGTGGCAGCCTGGCCCATTCTTTCCCCCGGGCCCTTCCTCCTAGACTTGAGTGGTCTCGCAGCTATCCGATTGTACTTCTGACTAGTTGACTTGTTATTGACTCTTTTTGGTCATTGTGTTGAACAATTGACTTGTACTTATCTATTTTATCTACTGGTTATTTATTTACCTACTGAGTTATTTACTTCATGCTATGGTGATTTATTTACCTGCCAATTCATTCACTTTATATTTGAATCATCAGTTAGGGTTGTGCTTAGTAGAATAGGACCATTCTATACTGTGTTTCAAAAATCTGTTCAATTTTCTTAATTAGAATTTAAAATTGTCTTTAAAATCATTTCTTTCATCAAGTTATTGAAATTTAAAATGATTTTCTGACTTAGTTTTTCAAAAACTTACCCCTTCAAAACTAAGATTTTTGCGCAAAATGGACGTAGCTTAGGCCTTAACCCTAGAACTGCATGCACCTATAAATCTAGAAGCCAGCATCTCACAAACACCTGAGGGTACTTTAAGTGACAACCTAGACTGGGTTGAGAAGCCAGCATCTCACAAAATGGATGCAGTAATTGGGGTGAAAAATTCAAATTGAACAGCAATCAAGTTAAGTGTTCAAGCATAGCAAATCTAACTTGATCAAACCACTTAACTTGACTAACCCTAGTGAAAACTACTGTTTCATAATAGTTAGTAAGTAGCTAACAAGGTTAGACAGGACCCGAAAAAGTTCAGATTAATTGGTTTGTTTTGCTTGACTTCACTAAAGTTGGTTAATACGGACTTCCAATTTTGTAACTAGCTCTAAATTAACTTGCAATAGTTGTTATCATTTTTTTGATATATGGCAAAGGGGGAGAGAAAGGAGAAAAGAGAAAAAAAAAATTTCAATAAAATTTTTCAAATTTTTATCTCTTTTTCAAAAAGTAAAGTAAAATTTTGTCTAAGTGCTTTAAATTTTTCAAGTGCTTCAAATTTTTTTTACTTCAAAATATCATTCAAAGTATGTCTAAGTGCTTTCAAAATTTTTTTTTCTAAGTGGTGATTCAAATTTTTTTAAGTACTTCAAAATATTCTTCTAAGTATTTCTAAGTACTTTCATAAAAAATTTCTGTGTGGTGCTCTAAATTTTTTTAGGTACTTCAAAATATTCTTCTAAGTATTTCTAAGAGCTTTCAAAAATTTCTAAGTGCTTCAAAATTCTCGAAGAGCATTTTTCTATATATTTCTATGTAAAATTTGTTGGTACAAGTTGCATCAATGATGTTCTCCTCTAAGTGTTTTAATGTTTGACAATAGACTTAAGTCAGTGATACATTAAACAGACAAAGGGGAGTTAAGAGAGAAGTAACAAAGTGGACCAATGTCCTAGTGAATCTAGGCAATAAGTCCTGGTTCGGGGAATTGGGCACTAAGTCCTGGCGAAGGGCTGCTAGGCATCGAAGACCTGGCGAAAGGCTGCTAGGCACCTGACGAAGGGCTGCTAGGCGTGGAAGACCTGGCGAAGGACTACTAGGCACCTGACGAAGGGCTGCTAGGAGTTGAAGACCTGGCGAAGGACTGCTAGGCACCTAGCGAAGGGCTGCTAGGAGTTGAAGACCTGGCGAAGGACTGCTAGGCACCTAGCGAAGGGCTGCTAGGCATTGAAGACCTAGCGAAGGGCTGTTGGGCAAAAGTCCAACCGGAGGAGCCGGTTGGCAAAAGGTAAACTCTCCTGAGAGGAGTAGGTGAGGGCACGTTCCCCGTCGAGGGAACAGTAGGCGTCAGTTCGACCTAGGATTCCATTTGGGAGACCCAAAGTCATAACCAAGACAGCTACGACTGTAAAAAATCACTAATATTCGTGCTTTGTTGTTTTTGGAACTAACCTTGAATGTAGGGACCGAGGGAATGTGTTTCTGCGGCTCAGAATGTCCCAAAGGAGAGGGGCAGGCAGCTGGGCTGGAAGCCCGGGAGCTCCAAGGCGCCCCAAGGTCGAAGAAAAACAAGGAAGCAAGAGTTGCTTCGAAACTGCAGTAAGCAGGGCGCCCCGGAGGCCCCGGGCGCCCAAGGTCAAAGCAAAACTTGTAATCGAAGCAAAATCAGCATGAAGCCAGCCGACCATGTCAACCAGGGCGCCCCCAACGTCCCGGGCGCCCCTGTCAGCTCCGAGGCCGATTCTGAAGGGATAAGCGCTGACCGAGCTACGGATGAAGTTTCTTGGATCCGAAGGCACGTGTCAGGCGCCCCCAGGAGCACTATAAAAGGGGCTTGACCCCTAAGGCTTCAAACACAACTGCTGTGAGCTATTCTGATCATTCTGACCGACGACAACGCGCTAAAGACGAGGCTCTACGACCGGGAGGCTCCAGGAGGAAGTGCGCGGCACTTCGGAGGTCCAGATCGGTCGATCTTCAGACTTTGTTTTGTTCGATTTGCTTTTATTTAATTCCGCACTTAATTATCAATATTCTTGCTTGTAATTATCAACTGTAAGACAGGTTTTCTCCGCCTCCGGAAATTCCGGAAAGGAGACCAATAGTGGACTCACGCCGAGTACATAGGCCTTAGACGTACTGACCCTGGGGGGTCGGGAACCAAGTAAATAAATCATCGCGTGTCTGTCTTGCTTTTATTTTTCTGTATTTACTTTTCCGCTGTGCTACTAACGTTCTAAGTCTAGAACGATCCAAGTTTTCTACGAAGTTTCCGCGAGAGATTTTCACGGTCGATATTCACCCCCCCCTCAATCGACGACACCGGTCCTACAAAATTTTCCTTAGTAAACAAAGTTTGTCTGAGCAAAAACCTTTTAAAATTTTTGGCAAATGTTTCTAAGTAAAGTTTATCGTAGAGAATAAATCTTTGTGAAAACTTGTTTAAAAATTCCTTAAAGAGTTTTTGGTTCAAGCAAAATGTTTTTGCACAAACTGTTATTAAGCGAAATCTTTCTAAGTGTGCAAAAATTGAAACCCTTCTAAAAGTTTTGATTAAATTTAAAATTCTTTTTGCAAAGCACTTAGTCAAACTTAAAAGCACTTAGAAGTTTTACAAAAACTGAATGTTTGGTTGACGGGGAGAATGTTTATTTCAGGGGGAGATAAATGAAAATAGTTTTAAGTATTTTTTTGCTTGTTAGATGTGCTATAAAATGTTGTTTTTAACTTAACTTTTTGAACCGTGTTGCCATAAATCAAAAAGGGGGTGATTGTTGGTGACGGAAGCACCAAAGTCAAACCTATGTTTTGATAATGGCAAAGAATTCAGAAGTTAAGGTTTGGTTATTATCTAACAAGGTTAATCAAGTATGTAGGAAAAGTCATAGGTACGCTAGGCACTAAGTCCTGGTGAGTAAAGCTGGACACTAAGTCCTGGACAAGGGCTAGGCACCGAAGACCGGGTGAGTAAAGCTGGGCACTAAGTCCTGGCCGAGGGTTGGGCACCGAAAACCTGGTGAGTAAAGTTGGGCACTAAGACCTGGTGAGTAAAGCTGGGCACTAAGACCTAATCCGGGGGATTGGGCAAAAGTCCAACCGGAGGAGCCGATTGGCAAACAGGTAAACACTCCCGAGAGGAGTAGGTGAGGGCGCGTTCCCCGTAGGAGGGAACATTAGGCGTCGGTTCAACCTAGGGTTCCATTTGAGAAGCCCAAAGTTAGAACCAAGACGGTTCAGGTTGTAAATCATGGTTTAATCTATATTATTTATATGCTTGTTGTGTTGTGGAACTAACCCTGGTTGCAGGAATGAAGGGATGAAGGTTTCTGCACTCAGACGCCTCAATGGAGTGAGGCGCCCTACTGAGCTAGGCGCCTCTGTTGAGACAGGTGCCCCAGTCAAAGGGGTAAACACCAGCCACTTCGAAGCAAGGCCTAAGACCACAACAGAGGCGCCTGTGTTAACACAGGCACCCCAGTCAGCTCAGGCGCCGTGGTTGAGGGGATAAGCGTTGGCCAAGTCAGCGGATTGAGGTTCACGCAGAGAGGGTCACGTGTCAGGCGCCCCCTTCAACACAGGCCTACGCACTCATTCAAGCGCTCCGCTCCGACAAGCTCCGTACTTGACATTCAAGTGCCAACGTCGATCCGCGACTCTGAATTTCCAACTTCTCCGGTTGTCGGTATAACTTCTTTTGTTAAGCGCTGTAAGTCATTTAATTCTATACTTGTACTTAACTTGTAATCATTTTACAAGAATATAGAATTGTCCATCGTAAACAGTCAAGGACCGTGGGCCTTGGAGTAGGAGCCAACTACGACTCCGAACCAAGTAAAAACAAAAAGTGTTAGCGATTGTTTTTGTTTTTCCGCTACGCAATTTCTCTAACGTTTCCGAAAATTTTAACGATCGATATTCACCCCCCCCCCCCCACTCTATCAATTCAATCCGATCCCACACATCAATCAAGTTTGATTCGAAACAAACATAAATTTTTAATATACCTTTCTTTTCGAACCAAGCCTTGCATTTAGGGAAATCTTTTTGATGATGTCCTTCTTTCTTACAGAAATGACACTTATCATTATTGTGTTCCTCTTATCAACCTGAGGAGCTTTAATAGATCTTTTCTTTTTCATGAAACTTTTGGATTTTGCTTTTAGTGGTTTACCAACTCCTTGAATAGTGAAGTTAATGAAATGATTTCCCAAATTCTTAAGTCTATTATCCTTTTGAATAAGTTGTTGGTGCAAAGAGCTTCAGACATGAACAATCAACCTCTAGTGTTTCGATGTTTAACAATATACCAAGGTCTGGTCAAAGTGATCAAGGGTTAAGTCAAAGAGGACCTAATATTTGGTAGAGTGATTAGTACCCAGGGTTGGTCAGTTCAACCAAGGGTTAGCCAAACAGGACTTGATATGTTTGACAGAGTGATCAAACCTAGATCTGATATATGTGACAATATACCAAGGTTTGGTCAATCAGAACAAGGGTTAGCTAAACATGATCTGATGTTTGTCAGAGAACCTAGAGGTGGTCAGTTAGACTAAGGACTGAGTCAAACAGGACTTGATGTTTGACAGAAAGAAGTCTAATCAGGATTAAAATGACTAGCAAATAAGTCCTTATCAAGGCACGAAATCCTAGTGAGTGAAGTTGGGTCCTAGTGAGTGAAGTTGGGTCCTAGTGTGTGAAGTTAGGTGGACGAAGCCCTGGTGAGTGAAGCTGGGCACGAAGACTTGGCCGAGAGTTGGACACCGAAGTCCTAGTTCGAGGAATTGGGCACGAAGACTTGGCCTAGAGTTGGGCACGAAGTCCTGGTTTGGGGAATTGGGCACGAAGACCTAGCCGAGGGTTGGGCACTGAAGTCCTAGTTCGAGAAATCGGGCACGAAATTTTGGTGAATGAAGTTGGGTCCTAGTGAGTGAAGCTAGGTGGAAGAAGTCCCGGTGAGTGAAGCTGGGCATGAAGACCTGACTGCAGGTTGGGCACGAAACCTTGGTGAGTGAAGATAGATAAAAGTCCTAATGAGTGAAGCCAAACAAGGTAAAGTCCTAGTGAAGCTATGCAGCAGGAAACCCTAAGGAGTTGACCTTATTTAGAAAAGTCTTGGAGAGTTGACTCCAAGCAAAAGCCTAGTAGGTCAGGTAGACTTACAAAATTTAGGCTTAGGATTGTTTGTTTGTCTTGTGTTTGTTTGTCTTGCAGGAACCTGGAGCTGGAGGTAAGATAGGAGAGCAAACGCAAACAAACAAGACCCGGAAAAGGAGCTCCCGGGCGCCCCCATCCTCCCTGGTGCCCCTATGATGAGAGTGCCCTCAAGGGGGTTGAGGGCGCCCCCATCCTAGGCGCCCTCAAGGGGTTGAGGGCGGCCCCATCCCGGGCGCCCCTATGGGCATGGGGCGCCCAAGAAGCTTTCCTTATCCCCTTGCATCTTGTTCGCTGGCTAGATCAGATTTGATGATGTGGAGGGCACTCCTATAGGCTCTCGGGCGCACGAATGCTTACTATATAAGAGGTTTCACCCCCTTAGTTCAGAGTATCAATCTCTTCATCCTACTACTCATTCACAGCAAAGCAAAAGTGTTAAGGCGAAGTTTGACGACCAAGGAGGCTTCAGGAGGAAGTGCGCGATGGTTCGGAGTTTCGGATTGGTCGGGGTAGTCAATTCTTGTTGGTTTGCTTTTATTTACAAGTTGTAATTATTCTCTCTATTTGTGCTTGTATTCAAACTGTAAGACGGGTTTCTCCACCTCCAAAAAATTTTCGGAAAGGAGATTACTAGTGGACAAACGCTTCCCATGATTAGGCTTTGGACGTACTAACAACTCTGTTGTGTTTTTCCCGCGGGGTTGGGAATCAAGTAAATCTCGCGTGTTTACTGTGTTGTATTTTTCCTTTATTATTCCGCTGTACTACTAACAACTCTAGTATTAAGCGAATGAAGGTTCGACGAAGTTCCGGAAAAAACGTAAGTCAATATTCATCCCTCCTCTATCGATGCCACCGTTCCCACATAAGTTTGCTTATCAATTCATTAACATTTCACTTTTCCTTAATAGTGTTATAGTTAATTTGAAAAGCATCATATTCAGGAGGCAATGAGTTTAGTATAAACCATTGTTCTGAAAATCGGACTGGACCGGCCGGTCGGACCGGTTGAACTGGGAACCGGTCAGATTTTCCGATCCGAGTTGACTCTAAAAATCGGCTACTCAAGAACCGGGTACGAACCGTTTTGAACCGGTCGGGAACCGGTGAACCGGGCAAACCGGAGAAACTGGTCAAATCGGCTTGATTTATTTTATTTTTCATTTTCTGATTTTTTTCCCCTTTTGCAGTATTGTTTTCTTACTGAAAAATAAAAATTAAAAAATAAAATGTCAAAAACCTTGTTTGCTTTCACCCAATGTCCTAAACGAACATTCATGTTGTTTGCTTGCAAGAGAGCCACCACCGCTAGCCTCTCGCCACGTCGCCCCGCCTCCACCAGCCTCGCCGCGTCGACCCGCCTCCGCTAGCCTCGTCCCACTACCAGCCTCGTTGCATCATCGTGCTGGCATACGAAGGCAACTGTATATAATATATTTGGAAAAGTGATTTTGCATGTGCTTTACTAGTGTCCTCTGTTTAAGTGTTTATTGGTGAACAAATCCTATCGTGATATAATTTTAACTTCTAATAAGATTCTTCAATTCGTATCCGGATTTCTTGAACCCAATGTTTTTAAACTTGAATTTTTCTTTGAAACTAACCATTTTTTCAAGAATACTGTGCTGAGTTGTTGACAAAAACATATCACATGCTCGACCTAGCTGATCCAATCTTGAAGAAAGTAGTTGGATAAGTCGTTAGTTTCATATATTTATATAAATACATGCTTTATATATACCGGTTATATCCCGGTTGGACCCTCGGTTAAACCGGTTGAACCTCTAAAGCTCTGAACCCTTGCCTTGACCGGTTCAATGTCCGACCCGATTTTCGGAACCTTGGTATAAACTGAACCAAGAAGGAGTCATCCAAAGTCATTCTTAAAGTTTTTAATCTTGCTTCAATATTAGTCATCTCAATGGTATGCTCTTGCATACTACATGATCCATCAAACTTTATAATCGTGAGTTGTGTCATTAATGTATCAACGAGTGACTTATCAACAGAACGAAAATGTTCTTCCACAAATTTTAAATATTCCTTTGCATTTTTTGTTTGTGGAATGACAGTCTTAATGTTGTTTGCGATAGTTATTCACATAAACATGAGATTTAATCTGTTAGATAGTTCCCATGTTTTATTTTGAACTTTTCTTCCTCACTGTTTGAATCAGTAATTGCAATGGACCTTTCCTTTAGTAGTGTCAAGTCAAGATCCAATACACCTAAATGAAAATTGACTTGCTCACTCCAATCAGAGAAGTTTAAACCATTAAATATAGTAACAGAAGAAGTTTGCGAATAAAAAGAAATTGTTGCAAATTAGACATATAGATTCAGATAAAACATTAGCATATATTGTAATATACCTTTGAGATAATATTACAATATACTATCCAAAATTAAATACCTCATATTATTAAGAAATTAAAATCTTCAATCAAATACAAATGTAATCTTTGGATAAACAAAATATTTTGTTCAAGAATTTTAATTTTTTTGATTATGTTACTAATCATAAAAATTAATTTTTTCTTTGGAAAAATCCATAAATTTAGTGATTAATGAATCTCATTTATTTATCATTTTTAATAGGTATTTCATAAGTATGATAAATAAATGATTATTTTTATGCATGATATTTAATTATTCTAGTTTGATCACTTTGGTGATCACAAACTATCTTAATTAATATAAAAATCATTATCATGTATTTATATAATAATCATAAGCAATATTAATTATCATTAAAGTATGGATGTATATTACAATCATTAATCAAATTAATAAACAATAATAAATCAGTGCATAAATTTATTATGTCATGCATTATTAAAGATACTAATCATTATTATATAATGAAAAATTAGTATACATTTGATAAATACATTTGGATATTCAACGTAATTAATAGAAAACGTTATTATATGTTTCATATTATTAATGCATATATTAATTTATAATTTATTAAAATTAATTCATATATGAAAACATATAGATTTCACAACGAAAGCTCTGATACCACATGTCAATTTACATGATCATTATATTTACTTATGCAACAAATTTCGAAATCTATATATTTTACATACCTGAGCTTAATGAAGAAACTATTGTAATATAATTATTTTGCATATATAATTTCTCTCTTATTCCTTTCTTTATGAAAGCACACAATGTATACACCAAGGTTCCAAAAATCGGACTGGACATTGAACCGGTCAAGGCAAGGGTTCAGAGGTTTAGAGGTTCAACCGGTTTAACCGGGGGTCCAACCGGGATATAACTGGTATATAATAAAGCATGTATTTATATAAATATATGAAACTAACGACTTATCCAACTACTTTCTTTAAGATTGGATCAACTAGGTCGGGCATGTGATATGTTTTTGTTAGTAACTCAGCACGGTATTCTTGAAAAAATGGTTAGTTTCAAAGAAAAATTCAAGTTTAAAAACCATTGGGTTTAAGAAATATGGATACGAATTGAAGAATCTTATTAGAAGTTAAAATTATATCACGATAGGATTTGTTCACCAATAAACACTTAAACAGAGGACACTAGCAAAGCACATGCAAAATCACTTTTCCAAATATGTCATATACTGCTGCCTTCGTATGCCAGCACGATGACGCAACGAGGCTGGCAGTGGGACGAGGCTAGCGGAGGCAGGGCGACGCGGCGAGGCTGGTGGAGGCGAGGCGACGCAGCAAGAGGCTAGCGGTGGTGGCTCTCTTGCAAGCAAACAACATGTATGTTCGTTTAGGACTTTGGGTGAAAGCAAATTAAGTTTTTGACATTTTATTTTTCAATTTTTATGTTTCAGTAAGAAAACAAAACTGCAAAAGGGAAAAAAATCAAAAAATAAAAAATAAAATAAACCAAACCGGTTTGACCGGTTTGTCCGGTTCACCAGTTCCCGACCGGTTCACCGATTCCCGACCGGTTCACCGGTTCTCGACCGGTTCACCGGTTCTCGACCGGTTCAAAACGGTTTGCACCCGGTTCTTGAGTAGCCGATTTTTAGAGTCAACTCGGATCGGAAATCTGACCGGTTCCCGGTTCAACCGGTCTGACCGACTGGTCCGGTCCGATTTTCAGAACAATGGTATACACACACGATGGAATATGATATGCTTTCTCTTTTATAGGTCAAGAGAGGACCAATATATGTATAACTTACTTTTATTATACATCTATCATGCATCGGTTACATATATTTATTATTGTTTACATCTATTACAAATAATATATATATATATATATATATATATATATATATATATATATATATATATATATATATTTGATTAATAACTATAATTGCATGAAGTTACTTTAATTTAATTTTTTTTAATTTTAAGACCAATCATTTAGTAGATAATAATAATTATCTAAGACTGGGCGATGTTGTGGCGTGAATGCGTGATTGCGGTGATTCTGCATTGCTTGCTTCACTTCCCTGCGGCGAGTGTTTTTTGTTACACAAAGCAAGGATAGTGCACTGACGTGTAGTGTATGCCTGCTGTAGAGTTTGGTGTGGCCTCAAAGATGGTGTAGAGGTGTGTAGTTAACTGGTGCAACACATTACGCACTAGTGCTACGATCTCCACCAAATTCCGGTGAATATGAAAGTTACTTTTTTTAGCTCCGATGAATCTAAACTTTATGGGGTGTTGTCAATCGTGCGAGGTGGTGGAGCACCAGCGCATAGCAAGGTTTTCGGTGGTACACTTGTAAGTTTTTTTTGTGGTGCACTGGTTTCCTTGTGGTTTTCTAACTTTTGGCGATCTTCGAAGGACTTTGTCTCTAGTGAAGGAGGGGTGGAGTTGATATGTGGCCGAGTTGACCCTTCACTTTCTACCCAAGTCAAAGATCTAGTTGGTGAGGGGAAGATTGTCTTGTTAAGGTCCTGATAGTGGAGGGCAGATTGCCTTGTCAACTTTTGGGGTCGTGTAGGAGATTGTGACAGAATATGCAAATCCATCGTGACTAAGAGAGTGTTTGAGAAAATTTTTACTATTTGTTTTTTAGATTTTAATTATACAGAATCACTTTTGAATATTTGAGAAGGCTAGATTCTGCTTTAGCTTCTGTTACTTTTGTTCAGAAGTTAGAAACAAGAATTTGATGCTTCTACCTGCTTCTGCTTTTTTATATAACATTAAAAAATAATATTTATATCCTTAAATAATATAACATTTTACCTTATTGTCACTTGCCGTTATATATATATTATATTTATATAAATTATATTATTTTTTATTTTTTTATTTTTTTATTAATTTTATATATTTTTCAAATATTCAAATTATAAAAAATTAATTTTAATACCATATTTAAAATATAATAATAATTATATCACTATTTAAAATATAATAATAATTACATGAACAAATTATTGATAGTATCGAAATTATATTTAAATAATTAAAAAATGATTAATTTATATAGCTTAAGGATATTATTGTCATTCAATTAAAAATTAAACTTGGAAGCAATTATTCTCCCAAACAATCAAACTTTATCTTGTATCAGCTTTTGGCTTCTATTTTCAAACACTGTTTACTTTAGCTTCTTACTAACTTCAAAATAATCATTATAAAAATTATTTTTTAAAAAATAAAAATTCTTCTAAATACTCTCTAAGAAACACCAAGGCATGTAACACTGGATTGTTAGTCAAAAAGAACCTGTCAAAGCAGCAGGTATATCAGATTTTGTAGCAGGGAAATCAGACCATGCTACTTTGTCATTGGCTACTGCAGAGCAAGTGGACGAAACCTTAGAACATGCAAAGTTAGCACCCCCCACTTAGCAATATGTCCAATGTAGCACAACAGCTGATCTAACATTGGCTACATTAGAGCAAGTGGGTGGTACTAGGAATGTGCAGCATCAACACTGTTCACTCAGCAGATTATTCAGAATGGCACAGCCAGCTTGGCAGCTGACTAGGCGCCACTAGATGCTAAAGTGGACCAACAAACTACAGAATGAACAGACAGTTGAACACCTAGTACTAGTTTGAGTGGGCAGACTATTATTGCTGGGAATTCTGGACAAACAAAAACATAGGTAAACTTGTTCAAGGATAATCGGAAAGCACAAATGACCATGCCTCTTCAACAATTTGAATGCAAGGGTGAGCGACTTAATTTTTTGTATAGAAATTTTTTCAACCTCAAACGATTAATTTTAATTTTGATTTTTTAAAAAAATAATTAACGAGATTTTTTTAACCTTGGACGACCGACTCGATCTCATGGAAGTTTCTCATCGACCTCGAGGGTAAATCGGGAAGCGCTCACAGTGGACAGTCTAGAAGCCCTGCGTCCCAGGGTTCGCGCCCCATTTGGAGGAAAAATTTCTACAAATACGTCGTAGCTGGGTATCAAACTATGGATGTCTGAAATAGTGACTAGTCGTCCTACCACTACATCATAGTCCCGGAGGCATTAATTTTGGCTTTAAGGAAATTGATATGGTGGAACATTCCCTGGGTTTATATTAGGTGGGGTGCTTTATGGACAGATACCTAGGTTGTAATGGTGTTGAGTTCATTGCGAATCAGCCATATGTACTTTTCAAATTATTCATGCATAAGACTGGATGTGTGGTTAACAGGTTTGATACGGCTGAAGAGTAAATCGAATTTTGGCCAGAGGGCCTTATTTTGCATTTGACTTTCCTTTGTTTTTGAAACTCATGTCAAGCTGGTTCTTGTTCAATGAAGATGCTCGGTTCACTCTTGCATGGATCCAAATCTATGGGTTGACCCCCTGATTGTTAGACTACTCAGGTGCTTAGCTTGATTGGATCTGAAATTGATAGACCTTTATACACAGACAAGTTGACATGCACAAAAGAGAGACTTGTGTATACACGACTACTTGTGGAAATTGATATACAAGGTGACAAGATTGACTTGGTGCCAATTACCTTACCGAGTAGAGTACAACTAGATCTCCCGATAAGGTAGATTATTGCAAATATTATTCCAAGATTGGGCGAGACACTAAGCGCCAAGGGGCGTGAGTTAGTTATTCACAATTAGTCAGGAGGCGGTTTCGCTCACAACAACGTTGGTGAAGCCGTGCATCAAGTAAGGTAGTAGAAGGTAGTCGAGTAGGTGTTGTCAAGAGGCAATACCAAGAGGAGATAACACAAAGGTATTGATTGAGACACCCACACTAATATCACTGCAAGGAATGCCTATGGCGCATAATACTTGCCAACCTACAACAAGGCACATGCATGCTGAGGCAATGCAACAACCGAGTCAAGCCAGCAACATGTGGTGTAGGCGGACAAACTGCCGGCAAGAGATGCAAGGTAGTAGATCATGCATCATGGGGCAGCAGTGGTAGCACCTACGTGTGCTCAACAGCAAGGCAATAACACAACAATTGTTGTTAAGATATCTCTACCTAGACTATGCCATCAATAGCTGCAAATGCAAGAGAGCACAAACCAGTCAGTGATATCAACAACCTCCTCCGAGTAGTGGCACTAACACTTGAAGCACCGGCGTTGGAATCTCTACTGCCTCATTTGAGATTGAAAATCATGTCAGCGACAATGAAAGCACTCAAGTGGAAGTTTCATCGTTAGCAACAAACAATGGACAAGAAGTGCGATCCGTAGCAAAGTAAAGCACGAGCCAATTGTAGCTGCGAGCAGCCCAAACAACTAATTGATGAAGATTGCTTCATGTAACATAAGGGGCTTTCACAAACTCCTTAAACCAAGGGGGTGCAACACCTCCACAAACATAAAGGGGTCAATGTGATTGGTTCACTCGAAACTAAGCTCAACAAGGGCGCGCTGGATACCATCACTCAGCGATAGTTCCTAGGTATGGGCATGATACACAATTTCCTCTTTTCTAACTGTGGGTGCACCCTTCTCTCATGGGACAAGCAATTTAAGGACTTGGAAGTGCTGGAGACATCCGAGTAGTTCATTCACTATTGGATCCGATGTCATATTACAAGGCATCAAGTATTGTCACCTTTGTATACGAACTTCACTCCATTGTCACTCGGCGACCACTATGGTAATCGCTGAAGGAGATCGGAGGAGACTACATCGAGCCTTGGATGATTATGAGAGATTTTAATGGCTTGCTCTCAGCAGAAGACAAAGATGGAGGTCAACCTATCATAAATTATGAGTTACAAAATCTCAAATAGTTGGTGCAAAGTTGGGTATTGGTAAATTTACAATCCATATAACTTGAACCAATGGTATAATCTCTTGCAAATTAGATTAAGCTTTGATTACCCCCCAATGGTTGATGGCAGATTTTAACAGTTCGTGAAATTCCTTCCCCCGAGATGCTTATCTGACCATTCCCATTATATTATCTCCCTCCTTAATGAGGAGCAACGCGTATGTCAGCCTTTCAAATTCTTTAATAAGTGAACCCTGCATCCAACATATCGAGACTTGATTATAGAATCATGGGCAAACCCAATTCTGGCACCGATCAATTCATTTTGAAAGGTAAATTGAGCAGATTAAAGAAAAAGCTACAAACACTGAATCATTAACACTTTCATTATATCTTACAACAAGTGTTACGTGCTAAGGAGGCTTTGGAAGCTGCTTAGGGAGTTCTCCTGGCAGGGGAACCCCTTGTTGGGCATAGTTGGCCAACATTTTCAATGAGTTGTGTAAGAGTTTTTCTTGACAGGGAGGCTACATAAACAGTGGAACCATTCACTAATTGCCTTAGTTCCAAAATTTGAGCACTCTTCATGAGTAACGGACTACCACCAAATCTCTTGTTGCATAGTTGTATACAAGACCATTGCAAAGATCTTGGAGTGCAGATTATACAAGGTAATGGGCATCCTACTAGACCCAGCATAAACGACCTTTGGTACGAGAATGTTCTATTATCAAAAACATACACTTAGCGCGGGAAATTGTTGGTGCAAGGAGTACTAGATAATCGAACTTGATTTTTGTAGGTTCCGTGCAAGCTGGCTTAAGGGGTGAAGAATCTTGCAAATATAAAACTAGATCTTCTACCCTTTCTTACAAAGATAGAATATTAGCTAAGCAATTAATTTAATCAGAAACAACAAACATAAAATCAGTAAGAGACTAGAAAGATTTTACTTGCATGGATGCAACCAGGGCGGTTGCTAATCCAAGGTATTGAAAAAGCTCTACTAAAAATATCTCCTTTGGTGTAGGCGGAGAAGCCTCTTTCAGAAGTTAAACAACTCGTAGAAAGACTAGGAAAGAGTATTATAATTGTTGTCTTTTAATCCTAGCTTTAGGAGCTATTTATAGCCAAGTGAAGTTACCATTGTGCTGATGTGGCTTGGAGGCACCTCAATTGTGATCTGAGGTGCCTCAGATGGATAGAGTTGTATCCATGCAAGTAACGTTCACTAACGGTAATTATGATCTGAGGCGCCTTAGTTTAGACTTAAGACGCCTTAGTTTCAGTTTTCTGTATAAGTACTTTTGCATATCCGAGGCGCCTTCAGAGAGATCTGAGGTGCCACGGACCTCGAAAATTTTAAGGTCAACTCCGGAGTTGACCTTCTTCAATCTCCGATCGGTTGGGTGATTTTTGACCGTCTAGAGTTGAGCTCATCCAGACCCAACTTCGGCCTTCTCCTTGAACGGGCTTTCTCCCTAGCTTCTCATCCCTCGGACGTTGCACATTTTTTCAATTGACGAAACTCAAGCTTTTCCTTTTTGATCAATCTGATAAGCTGGTTGTCATGTTAGAATTTATGGATCCATTGATTGATCAGAGCTATCAGTCGACGAAACAATCCTTTCCTTGTCTTCATTTGCTATCACATCAAAATATTTGGATCCGTCAATTGATAAGATCTATTAGTTGACGGAATAATTTTTTCCTTTCTGAATGAGGCTGAGCTGGCTACTGCATTAGAATCTTCTGATCACTCGATGGAACTGTTTACCATTTGTGTTGGATTGGATTTCATTGATCCGTTGATTGGTCAATCTTTTCCATCGACGAAACCACTTAAATCCTGCAAAATAGTATTAACACATATATATAGTATTTACCTTGCAAAACATAATTAGAGCAGATATGATAATGCATAATAGAATGGATAGATAGGCCTATCATGATCTCGACTTAAAAATCTCTATTAGTTTCTTTGGTCGAATCATCACCTAAGGTTTGTCTCAAACTAGGATATAATCTCACTCACTCACTCCAGGAGCTTATCTTAGCTTATCTGCTAAATATCTGGTCCTCCAGACTTGTTTGGACTTTCTTTGCTCAATGTCTGATCGCATGATCCACAAAGACTTTTCTTATAATACTAAATTAGTACAACAAGTACAAATGAAAAATGCTGAATTAGTATTTTAGGAAAAGTGTCCGGTCAACCTTGACATGCCAGTGCATTTTCACGAAGTGTTCAGTTAATCTTTGACCCACTTGGATATGCTCACCAAGTATTCAATCAACTATTGACCCAGGACTTTCTCACTAAGTATCTGGTCAGTGTTTGACCCAATTGGACTTTCTCACTAAGTGTCTAGTCAAGTTTAACCCGCTTGGATTTTCTCACTAAGTGTTTGGTCAACTTTTGACCAATTTGGAATTTTCTCCTTCCCAACTTACCATTGGACTTCAATTGCTTAGCCTCGCTATAACTTTTATTGCCTAGTTCCCAATTAGGTGTTCCACTGCTTAGTTCCGCTAGGACTTTCTTTGACAAGTTCCTAATTAGGTCTTCCACCACCTAGTCTCGTTATGATTTCCATTGCCTAGTTCCCCAAATGGAGTCTTCTATCCCTATTTTTCCCCGTCCCCATGCCCTAAAATAGTTGTTCATCGTTGGCGCCTCGCCCGATTGTCGTCCGCCCATCGCCAGTGGCCTTCAGCCACCTGCCCCGACCAAATTATACCTTGGGGGACGATGAACGCAAGACGATTACGACCAATTATAGTCATCTCGGAATCCGGAGTGATCGCAATTGACTACGATTTCCTTGGGTTCACCATCCCCCAGGGTATAGTTTGGTTGGGACAGGCAACCGGAGGCCATCGATGAGGGTCGAGCAGCAATCGGGCACGCCGTTGGCGATGAATGACCATTTTGGGACATGGAGACAAGGAAAAATGGTGACAAAGGATTCATTCTCCTAGTTCCTAACTAGGTCATCCACTGTCTATCTCCACTAGGACTTTCATTGCCTTGCCTAGCCTATTGTTAGGGCTTTTCCAGTCAAGTATCCGGTCCTCTCTTGACCTACTTGATTTCTCTCTCACATATTGTAAAACATTGAAACTCAATCTTGGACCAACTCGAGCTTAGTTGAACTAGTCAACCTTAACCCGAAAATGATTGCACCGACACTATGTGCCAGGACCGGTCGACCGAATCACCCTACTCAATCAATCGAAGCATTTGGTTAACCTAAACTTTATTTCCTGCAAAACAAAGTTAACACAACAAAATAATAATAGTAGTCTTGCAAAATAAAGTTAGAAATAATATGATTATGGGCGAGTTAATCTTAATAGTTAAGACTATTTGATCTTGACTTAGAAATCTCTATTGGCTTCTTTAGTTAGATTAACGCCTAAGGTTGTTTCAACTAGGAAACACTCTCACTGTCAGAATGAAAGGTCTCTTTAGGACTTATCTTACTTACCTGCCAACCATATTGTTTAACTGACATGTTTAGACTTTTGGTTCTACTTAGTGGCCAATTGACCCATTAGGACTTTTCTTAATGTCAAGTCTAGCCGACCTATCAAGTGCTCTGCAGATTAGCTCATCTGATTTTTTGACTTGTGTCAAGGCTAGACTGATATCTCATCTGCAGACTTCTTCTTCTACTTAGTGCCAATTGACCCATTAGGATTTTCCTTACTTAATGTCAAGTCTAGCTGACCTATCAAGTGCTCGGCAGATTAGCTCATCTGATTTTTTGCCTTGAGAGAGAGTGTAGGGATCTCTATGCGAAAAATACTTAAAATCGCAGCAAAAATTTGAGATCCTTTCGAGCCATCCATGTGAAAGAAAAACTCATACGAAGTTCAATCTATCTAACTAAGGGTTATACCTTTGGTGTGTGCCCTTTGCTTGTCCCGCTAATCCTTGGTTCGCCGGATTTCTTGCATGTTCAAGTGTCCTTGCCTCTAGTAGTATCCACATGAACACGATCTACACCTCGAAGAAGAACCATCTTAGTTGTGCTAGCAACTTGGGATGATTCACAAAACACCAAAAACCTACCAAGGGAGTTTCGACCGAGAGATAGAGGAAGGAGGAAGAAGAACAATGAACACTAGTTCCTTTTCAAAATGACAAGAGACTCTTTTATATTGATCCAATGAATACCAAAGGTTTTTGTCCCTTGAGCTTACCTAGTGTGAATGTCAATAAAATTCAATGAATATCAAAATATCTTGATATTCATTTTGATTTTTTTCATATTCTCTTCATCCAATGAAGAGAATAACTCTTGATCTTCCTCTAATAATAATATTCATTAACCTTTTAATGAATATTATTCATTCTCAAGTGGTTGAGTCTAATCTAAAGGAGTGTAACTCGGATTAGACTCAATCCCTCAACTTAATTGGATTTATTAACTTAATTATCTAATTTCCGATCACAATTTAGTCGAACTAAATTCAATTTATCTTCAAGATATCGTGTCCTTTGTGTGTGACCCAACAAGTTCTCGTAACGTTAGCAATATATCTAAACTACTTTAGATACATAAATAATGAGCGACATTTAACAGTGTATCATTGTTACCCAAGTGACGAGAATGTTGAGATCCGACATAACCTTTCCATCATTATTTAATATATAACTTTGTCCTTCTATCCTCGATATCTACATTGATCAATAAGGCATAGACCGTGTTATCCTCTAATCAATTTTTATGTTTCTTGATCCACAAATAGATTCACTCAAGCAGATGAGCTCAATATATCAAATTGACTCATTTGAGCATGACCATGCATTTAGTAATCCTACTCGATTAAGGGGCCTACAGATATCACTCTCGTCATATATGGGAGGGATAGATTCCATCTACATCACTTACATCTCTCAGCATAATTTTTTGCATACCTAGTGATCGCCTTTATAGTCTACCCTGTTACGGGTGACGTTTGACGATACCAAAGTGCACAACTCTTTATATAAGGAACTATTGGGTTCTCCCGGCACTAAAACACAAAAACGCAGCGGAAACAAGAACCCACGAGCGATCCATGCGAAAGAAAACCTCGTACAAAGCTATCTATCTAATAGCTTTATCTACTGTTTATACCTTTGAAGCGTGCCCTTCGTTTATCCCGTTCGTCCAAGATGCGCCGGATCTCTTGTACGTTCAAACGTCCGTTCCTCTATTCGTATCCACACGGACACAATCTCTCAACTTCGGGAGAACTACCTTAGTTGTGCTAGCAACCTGAGGTAGCTCGAAAACACCAAGAACCTTACAATAAGGTTTCGGCCAAGAGGGAGGAGAGGAAGAAGAGAAGAAGGGAAGAAGGAAACACACTTAGTTATCTTCAAAATGACAAAGTCCCTCTTTTATATTCATCCCATGAATATGAAGAGTCTTTTGTCTCTTTGACTTCCCTTCATTAAAGCCAATAAAGAGCACATCTTTCCATATGACTCTTCACCTTCTCTTAATCTAATGAAGATAGACTTTTTTTTTCTCTTTCCTGCATGCGATTCCGACCGGGCCTCTCGGGCTTCCGACTAAGTCTCCCGACCAAATCTCCCGAGTGCCGAGCTCCCGACCCAATCTTCTGAGCTCCGACCCAGTCTGCCGAGTGCCGACCCAGACTGCCGAGCTCCGACTCAGTCCGCCGAGCTCCCAGCTCAGTCCGTTGAGTGCCGAGCTCCCGACCTGCGCTCCCGAGTTCCCAACTCGAGCTCAGATCTCCCAAGTTCCCAACTCGGGCTCAGACTTCCCGAGTTCCCCACTCGGGCTCGGACTTCCCGAGTTCCCCACTCGGGCTCGGACTTCCCGAGTTCCCAACTCGGGCTCGGACATCCCGAGTTCCCAACTCGGGCTCCCGAACTGACCTCCTGAGTTCCCAACTCGGGTTCAGGTCTGCCGATCAAATTTCCCGAAGCATTGTGTCCTTTGTGTGTGACCCAATAGGTTCTCGTGACGTTGGTAATGCGCCTAAACCCTTTGGACACATAAGCAATGAGCGACATCTAGCAATGCATCATTGCTACCCAAATAACAAGAAAAGTCGAGATCCGACTAAACCTTCATGACTATGATAATGTATGACCTTGTCCTTCTATCCTTGATATCTAGATTGACCAATGAGGCATAGACCGTGTCATCCTCAATCAATCTTGTGTTTCTTGATCCCCGAGTAGACTCACTCAAACAAATGAACTCAATATCTCATATTGACTCATTTGAGCATGGTCATGCGTTTCAGTAGTCATACTCGATCAAGGGGCCCACAGATATCACTCCCGTTATATGGGAGGGATAGATCCCATCTACATCACTCACATCCCTCCGCATAATTCATTACATACCTAGTGATCGCCTTTATAGTCCACCATGTTACGGGTGACGTTTGACGATACCAAAGTACATAACTCCTTATGTAGGGAACCGTAGTGACTTAAGATCTAAGGACTATTCATACTAATAGTCACATGAGAAAGTCTATGACACTCATATGACAATCTATGAAACTTTCTCATGGCGGGTCATTCAGTACACATTCTTCAATGTATACCCATGTGTCAACTTGATATCACATATCCATGACTTGTGAGCTCAAGTAATCAGTTGACCTACATGCTAGTCTCCATGCATTAATATTGTCCATGAATATTAATGCTTGACTAGGAATAATTTAGTGTAGTGTTCTCTACATTATCTCACTATCGATTCAACCAATCGATATAATGTCGAACCTACTACACATAGACATTATTATACTTAGTTATTCGGCACAGAATACAAAGTAAGTATAATAATCAAACATGCCTTTATTAATGATAGAATATGATACAAAATGCCCCTAGTCAATCATCACATAATTGGCTCTAGGGCTTCTACTAACAGGAACCATAGTGAGTTCAGGTCTAAGGACTATTCATACTAATACTCATATGAGAAAGTTTACGATACTCATATAACGATCCATAAAACTTTCTCATGACGGCTCAATTCAGTACACATTCTCTAATTTATACCCATACGCCAACTTGATATCTCATATCCATGATTTATGAGGTCAAGTCATCAAGTAACATACATGTTAGTCTGAATGCATTAATATTGTCCTTAAATATTAATACTTGACTACGAATAGTTAAGAGTAGTGTTCTCTACATCATCTCACTATCAATTCAGTCAATTTGGATAATATAGATCAGAATCTACTATCCAATCTTGAAATAAATATAATAATAAACTTTACTTTTATTAAATAGAATATGATATAAAATATTTCCTAAATAATCATCTCATAATTGACTATATGACTAACACTAACAGAGAACACTCCATTTCTCTTTCAGCTTCGCGCTGACTTGATCGTTAAAGAGCCACACCGACCACGTGCTACTGACCAATATTAACGTGTGGATGGCAAACCCGTTCAAGTGCAAAGGATTGGGAGCTCTACCGGATTTGAATTCGTGGAAACCGGGAGCGAAGGGAGGCGATGATGACAACTCACATCAAGTGGTTTGGATCATTTAACAGGATTGACATGCTCACTTCACTCAAACCGTCTAATTTCTAAGTCTTTTCAACTCAAATCAATTAAACTTGTTTTCCCATTTGCCATGTTCAACTTTTCAACTTGGTTAACTCAACCACTCTCTAACAGCTTGTTCCATTTAACTTGGACAATACCGTACCTGTAAAATAAAAGTGATCCTTGTTTTCTCATTCTGCATTATATCAAAGGTATATAATGTTATTCGTGGATCTCGAACCTCCTACGATGCCACGGTTATTTATAGAACGATAAATTAAAAAATTAAACAGATTATACGAGAAAAATTTCATCTCGTCTAAATTAAAGCGGGGGATAAATTGCCACCTAAAATATAGCAGCTACCAAAAACTCAATACTTTTGGGCATTTGGGCCTTTGGGCTTGTACTGCGGCCTAATCGAAGTGCACATACAACGGCGAATCCGCCCAGACAGGCTCACATTCGCGACCGGCTCTTTTTCTTGGCTCCTACTAGTCGGCCGGCCTGGAGCGCGACGCAATCGTTCTTGCCTTGGCTTCTTCTGTTCCCGTCGCTAACGTGCTAAGATGGTGTGTACGTCGTTCTCCCCTGCAATCGTTCTTCGCCATTCTTCATCCTGCTGCATTTGTTGGTGATGATTCTTCTTGTCTCGATTGGCTTTTGATTTCCTCGCAGCTCTTCTTCTCCTACTTCAAGGAGTTGGTTGGGAAGGAAGTGACGGTGGAGCTGAAGAATGATCTCGCTATCAGAGGCACCCTCCACTCCGTCGATCAGTACCTCAACATCAAGCTAGAGAACATCCGAGTCGTCGACCAAGACAAATACCCCCACATGGTACTCCTGCCGCCCTTATCTCTATCGTCTTCGTCTAAAAGTACAATTTTCCCCCTATTTTCGCTTTTTTTTAAACTTTATATTCTCTGCTGCTTGATTTTTCTCATTTGCGAGCACGCATATGCGATGTGTGAAACGCCTGTTTGCATCCACTCCCCTAGTTTGTGGGTTTAGGGTTTGAGGGTTTACGGACGATTATCTATTAATCAGGTTTTTTGTTCAATAGGTGTTCCTTTAAGGTTTGATAACCTAATAGTGTACATTTGGTTAGTTTGTCCATTCATCGAACATTCTGTCTCTCTCTCTATTTATTCATTTTTTGAAATTTGATGCGACTGAATTCCTTGTGGCACATTTCGTATGTGTGGACTTAGATTATCCAATTGCCATGATACCTAAAGCGAGATGTAGTGGCTAAATATGTTTTAATGTTCATCTAGGGAAGTGTTGGCCTTCTCTCTCTCTCTCTCTGCAAGCCTAACACAACGGGTTATATGGTGTCTTAAAGATATCATCACCTGATATGCATGGTACTTTGTAACCTTGTTTACTTGTGAGGACAAAAAGTGGAGTGAATTTGATGAATATATGTAGGATGGGAAAAAAAAATGATATACTAGGTAACCGGCCCTGCCCCACGGAAGCTTCTCACTGGCCGCTAGGATAAATTGGGAAGCGCTCGCGACGGGGAGCTTTGACACAACGGTAAAATTGTTGCTGACCTTGAGGCCACAGGTTTGAGTTACGGAAACAATCTCTTGTAAATCAGGATAAGGCTGCGTACAATAAATCCTTCCCTGGAGTATTGGCGGGAACTTTATGCATCGGGCTGCCTTTATGCATGAATTTAAATATGCTCACATGATGCCAATAGTTGATATTTGATGTAGGAACATTCTTGAAGGATTGCCTTATAAATATCCTTTCTTAATTTCATCAAATTATATGACATATGTACAATTTCAGCCGCTGAAGATAGTCATCTCTCAAGGTGATAGTCTCGAATGAATCTTTGAATTTGTAAGATAGCATAAAAAATTAAGTTAGAACCCGCAAGTTGATAATACATTTATATTTTTGTGTTTGCATGGTGTGCATTCCATCATGTTTTAATTCAACCCATAGTTATTAAAGGCACTCGCCTTGTTGTGCCTAGGCGCAAGGCGCAGCCAGACGAGCTTCTTGTGCCTGTGCGCCTTAAGCGTGCACCTTATTGAAGAGGAAGAAATTGGTTTTGAGGAAATCGAAGAAAATTCAGTTATACAAATTTGAAACATCTAGTGATAATGATAGTAGTATGATTAATAATATGATTAGGAAGATGATGAAGATTTTGATTATTTAGATATTTGAAGTTTTTTTAAATTTGAATTATGCGCATAACGTATGTTTTTTGTTAGTGAATTTTATATTTACATTATTATTTAATATTTTATGGACTATAGTTTTGTTAGTGAAATATTTTGGCAGAAATTCTCTAAATATGTTTGAATTGTAAAATTTATACCCAGAACGCCTTATTTCGCAAAGGTATGCGTCTCACCTTGTGTCGTGTGCCTCAGACCCCATAACACTTATGTGCTTTTTGCTACCTCGCGCTTTAAATAACTATGATTCAACCAAGTATACATTTTCTCTCTTCCATGACAAATGATGTGATCTAGATTTTGCTTATTAGTTATTTATGGTTTGATCTTACTCTTTTCGGCATAATTCTAGAAAACTTAGATTATATGTTGTTTGTTGTTTATGATTACTGAATAATTTGGTAAAATTGTTATGGTTTGTTCCTTCGTTAGTAACACTATGGATTGGTAAGTTAGTACCAATCCTGACAAGTGAGGTGAAATTTACTTGTTATCAAGACAATTCCATCGAAATCCTTTGTGCCAATTGCCAAATGTCGATTTGTGTGACAGTGCATCATAGGCTGAATTCACATGATACAACCCAAAGCTAAGTATCAATTATTAAGTATGTAGAAGCAAGTATAACGAAAATGATTTAACAAATGAATATGCCTAAGAGTAATTATAACCAATAATAAAGGTACTCGTCAATAACTATAAGGAAAAAATACAAGCAAGCCATAAACACTCACCAAGAAGCGAATAAATCTATGGAAAAGTCAACAACAGAGCCTTTCTGAGAGCAATGTAATGCAATCTAATGGTCCAATTTGACACTCCTAAGGTTGCAAAGTTGCCCTAGGTAAATCTAGAGGCAAGACAATAAAATATGTCAATTAGGGAAATAGATGGTAGGAATGCAATAGTATCCCATAATGATAGCAGGAAGATAAAATGTATAAAATGATAATAATGAAATTTGGTATGATGGTTTTAAGCTAAATAGCTAATAGCATCAATGCATCATGAAACATTCAAATAGCAAGTTTGCTATCTTTATAGCAAAGTTGAGCGTGTTGCCTTTTTTAGTTTTCTCTTGCTCTGCAAGGGAGATGTATTTCACGTTGCTCATCAAAGTATGACTACCTTTCTCCACAACCTACACACTAATGATCAACATGTGTAAGTGTGACATAAGCACTCAAAACTGTCTATGGACTAGCAAGAGAAAATAAATAGCATTTATCGTATTTAATTTCAATTAGCATACATGTTGGATATGAATTGATAGCGGTAAGAGCTACGATAACAAAAGCAAGGTATATCATGATAATGAGTTTAAGCAAGCTAAATATGCAGCATGTGATAGTAGCATATCATTAAGCAATTAGTTTGTCTAATTTTAACAAGTAGTGAATAGGAAATGAACTATATCAAGTATGATGCATTAAATCAAAGGTAATAACATAAGAGTTTAAAGGTTACTTGATCAATGAGAGTTCTGAATTGAGGCTCACTAGCATCTCCATAGTCCCGAATAGCAAACACCGCCTATCCCAATGCCAATGGAATGATCTACCCTTTGAATCACCATTTTAGTGGCTAGCTTCAATAACAAAGTTGTTACTCAGACACCCACAGTTCGATCCCCAGCTATGGTGCATTTGTAGGAATTTTTCCTTCAAATTGAGTGCGTAACCACGGGATGCTGGGCTTCTAGGCTGTCTGCCGCGAGTGCTTCCTGATTTACCCTGATTGCCAATGCAAAACTTCCGTGGGACCGGGCCGGTCGCCTCAGGTTCGGTGTAAGCTGGTTCATCATTTTTTTTTTCAATAACAAAGTTAGGAAGATAACTTCACTTGGTAGCAATAGGATATAATATCTTAGTAGACACTAGAATAGTTCCAATATCAAGGATAAAACTCTTAAGTTATATTGTTGATTTCTAGATAACAGTTGTTCAAAGTAAAACATAGCATCATAATATCTTGAAATTTCGTATTTTAAAGTTTAGCTACACACACACCCCCTTAACCAATTCCCTCATAACACAAATACCACCACTAACGGAAATTTATATGAAAATTGAGTTTAAAAGGGGTAAAATCCTTCTCCATTTCTACATACCCAAGATCAAGGGACAACCACAATTGTCCTACGGATAAAATTTTCAATTTAGCCCTAAAAGCCCTTCACTCGACTACACGCTACAAGATTGTAAAATTACCAAGTCTTTCTTTCTCCTTTAAAAGCTTTAAACACTAATAAGCTTTAACTTAGCAATTTAACAATTCATTTTCTAGGACACCTGAACAATACTTCTAATTTGACGGAGAAAACCTTACACAATAGAGATTCAGATCCTATTTAATGAAGATCAGAAGTAAAACCGACTTGGTCCTCAATAATTCCTGCTTTGATGATCCGTGATTATACTTTGATGAGCCACGATTCGCTTCACATACTCCTTAAGAAGAAGCAATATCCTCCCAACGTCGATGTAGTGATGGTTGAACAACGATGATGGGATCGTGGCCACGTGCACAGTTGCTCCAAGTGACACTTTGTCAATTACACACACAAGTGAACAACAATATCCCATTAATAATATTGTCGCTCACTCTCACTCAAGGAACAATAAACCACATCGCATGCTCATCAGTTGCAATTAGGCTTGCTAGGACACGAACATTTAGAGAGTGGAAAGCTAATTTTGCGGGCTTAGATCTAGGGGTGCAAATGAATCGAATCGTGCCGAATAATTCGAAAATATTGATATTTGAGTTCAAGCTTGAAATATATATATATGATATTCGAAGCTCAATTCGAAGCTCAAAAATACACATAGTTTTGGCTCGAGCTCGATTCGAAATAAAATTCGAGCTCGAGTTCGATTCGAATTGTTCGAACCTTGATTCGAGCATATCCGAACTATAGTTCAAAATGACTTAAATTCGAATTCGATTCGAATTATTCGAACCTTAATTTGAATATATTTAAATAAAATTATGTAAAAATAATTATAATTCGATTCGAGTTCGGCTCGCGAGCGGCTCGCGAACAATCGAACAAAATAGAATAGGTTAGAATTTGGCTCGAAAAAATATTCGAACATGTTTGAGTTCGGCTCGAATTCGATAATTTTGAATACAAATCGAATATTTTTCGAGCCTGCTCGAAAAGGAACCGACTCGATTTGTTTGCACTCCTACTTAGATCCATGGGGGTCTTATAGAGTGGGAGGGAGAAAAGAATGGCAACAAAAAAAAGTGTGGTCATTAGCTTCAGATTGGCAAAAGGAGGCGAGGGCCGCGAGGCTGTGGAGGTCAGTGGTTGATCCTTAGACGGAGGTGATGAGGTTAGTGATCGATCTTCAATGGTTGATGGAGAGGGGTAGTGAGGTGGCAAGGAGGGAGGTAATGACTCCCTATCAGATGAGAAAGATGACGGTTATGACTTTGATTTTGGTAGACCGTAGATGTTTGTTTTGGGTGATGGCTGTGGAGATGTGGCTCACATGCAGGAAGTTAGAAGTAACGAAGAAGGGGAGAAGAAAAATATTAATTTGTCGTATTACAAAACCTTTAAAATTAAGGACATTGAAATTTGGTCCCTTTTTTAACAATAGTTATGATAGTAGGGTTGCTAGACAGAGCTGGGTAGAGGATTAATGCCCATTTACTTGCTCTCCTTTGGCTATTGGTTCTGATCAATTAAACAAATTTCTAGTTGAATCTATGCTCTCATCTTTCATTCAATGTACGGTTTTATAAATTTCTACAATGTTGCTTTCAATCTCCAAAATGTTTAGATCCTCACTCACTACACCTCCCTAACAATTTGCAGCTCTTTTGATCCTATTGGGCCTATACTATCATGATAGAGGAATTAAATGACAAAAACTCTTGGGTTGCTGCAGCCAAGATGTGGTTTATGCATTAAGTTCATTGGAGCATTTAACAACATTGATTACAAATACTCCTGAACTAATGGTACTAGATAATGCTCATTTGAATTATTGATGATAATTATTTTCTCTCTTTCGTCAACATAGCTAATCAATAAGCAAATTTCTAACAGAATCAGTGCATTCATCAACCAGTTGTTGGGTTCCATAATTTTTCACAAAGATGCCTTTAGTCCTCCAAATGTTAGGATCCTTATAAATTTGGCCATCCTTTCAATCTACAACTCCTTTGTGCCTTTTAGGCCCATGCTCTCACCGCAAAGAATTTAATTGGTAAAAGTTATGCTTCTTGAGTTGTTGTAGTCAAGGTGTAATTATGGATCATGGACAATTGGAGCATTTAACAAGGGTTACAAATATTCTTGAACTAGACACTTATGTCAAAGAGATTGTGAAGTAATTCATACTTGCTCTACTTTAGTAAGCTATCAATCTTAATATTATAAGCATCTTTAAATGTTTCTTTTCTTGGTATGAGACATGGACACAAGCATGAGATCTTTATTCTAGCAATCTCTCGTGCTTATGAGATGATTGAGAATTTTTTTAGTCGTGTCAATCTAACAAAGAGATGATTTCACGTATTTATCAACTTTAACGACTTGCTTTAGGTGTCCCCCACTGTGCCATGTGGGAGAAAATTGATGCATAGTTAGTTGCTCTATTTTAGTAAGTTATTGGTCCTAATCTTTTGAGCATCTTTCAATGCTTTTTTTCTTGCTAGGAAACATTGACACAAGCATGGGATCTTTACACTAGCAATATCTCTTGTGCTCATGAGATGATTGGGAGATCTCTTTTATGCTAATCTAATATGCTAATCTAACAAAGAGATTATTTCAAGTATTTGGCTTTTTGATTTTAGTAACTTAAGGTGTCCACGTTGTGCCGATCAAGTGCTTGATTTATGCAAGATCACATTGACAAACTATTTACTATTATCTTTCTTCGCACAGAATATCTTGAACTTGAGTTAGAGAAGATTTAGGGTCTTGGAGGCATCCATTCTATCCCCATCGAATACTAGTGTCCAATGGGTTGGGCCCTCATGGCTTGCTTGGCCCAACATGATCTGAGTCATGCCTGGATGCAAACGGGCTGAGTCGTACCCAACACTAGGAGTGGGTCTGCGGACTCGAACCAATGCAATCTTGAATTGCACTCATGCGATCAGGCTTAGCACGGGTTAGGTAATGCAAGGCTTGGCCAAACTCCAACCACAAGCCAAGCACAAGCACAAGCACAAGCAGGTGCAAATCCCTACCTAAATGGGGTGTATATGACATAACATAAATTGACCTTGACTGATTTCGGCATGACTTCTCATGGGTCTTGCCATGCCGGCCCAGACATGATTAGTTGACACCTTTGAGCCTATGACTTTTCACTTTGCTCTATTGATCTAACCAAAGTTAGGAGGGTGTCATAGAGGTGATGAAAATAGTTAATGGAGATATGCATGGTAGACCTAAGTGCATCTATAAGTATTCGTGCTATAATTTACATGGAATTCTGCATGGTCATCACTTATATACCACTATTATGGCTTAGGTTAAACACCTCTGGATCCTCTGCCAGTAAGAGTGGTATATCACAAAAGTATGGTTCTGAGATGTTTTACGTCCAAATGATAATACTTGGGAGTTCGTTCCTTTTGCTCTTTGCATACTCACAATTAGTTAAATGGGTGGCACTGTGAAGATATTTTCTGAAGATGGTTTGGTTGAAGATTTGGTTGGTAGCCATGAAAATCTTCAAATTTATGCTTTTTTAATATCGCCATTTTTCTCTTGTGGTTAAGGTTTCTTTAGTTTGATTCTTCCTAACTTTAATAACAATGTTCCAGTGATCACTTTATTTGTTTGTTATCAAGAATGCTTCCTTCATGACACGCTAACCAAGGAGCTTGTAGAATTTTTTTTTGCATAAAGGAAGTCTAAAGCAATCTCCTTGAGCATGGTTCAATAGCGTAGTGTTTTTTTTTTATTTTGGTTTGATTATAATACATCAGATCACTTAGTGTTCATTTTGCCTCTTAATCAGGCACAAGCTCTCATTATCGATGTAGATGACTATATTACCGTGTCGACATTGTAGAAATCATAAGGCTGGAAGCAGACCTTTATTAACACTTCTAAAACAAAGATTTGGCAATTTGAAGTAACCTTTTTTGGCACGGGGATTGTTCCCTTTGGGGAGACATATCACAGGAAGTATATACTTAACATTCTTGAAAAAGTCAGTAGGGGATAGACCTATTGACACTCCCATGGAGCCTAATGTCAAGTTGATACTAGGACAGGAAGAGTTATTATTGACCTGGGTGGCCACCGGAAATTAGTTAGAAAATTGAACTATTTTATTGTTATTAGAACTGATGCAATTAGTCAATTTCTCAAGGCTCCATGTCATAATTCTTGTGAGATGATTCTAAAAAATTTGTGGTGCCTCAAGAATACTGGAAAAGGTCTCTAATATCAAAATCATGGTTATTTATAAAGTTAAGGGTGCACAGATGCAATCCAAGCAGGCTCTTCTCTAGGTAGATGATGATATTTTGATGAGCAACCTGATATTATGAAGAACTAAAAGCAAATTAGAAAGAAAGCAAACTACTTGGCCGAGTCAAGTACAAAACATAGAACTATGACTTCAGCCACATACCACCTGTGAGAATATTTGGCTCAAACAGTTATGATTGAGTTAAAATGATGCTCTTACTAAGTTGAGGAAACTATAGTATAATGATGAACATTAATTTTTTAGGAAAACAGTGTAAATTAATAAGATTAACATTCATTTAATTTGTTATTTCTAATGATTATTAAGAAAATTTCTAACTATTTCACGTGAGGTTGTAAAATGGAATATTTTTGTAATAAGCTGAGATTTTATGATATTTTTTAACAACTCGTGGGAAGTTCTAGGGACCATATTACAAATAATCAGGTTTCTATTTGTAAAATATCATAGGGGATATATATGTAAAATGATATAATTTAAAATATATGGAACTATCTAGGAAAACTAACCCTAATTATTGTTTACAAAGCAACTGTGTCACAAATCATTTTTGTCAAAATTTTGAACTGTGAATTTATTGATTCGGGACTTTATCAGTATTCATAACCCCAGGATCAAATGGGTTTTATTTAATTAAAGGTGAGATTGTTAGATTGAGGTTTGTATCATTAAAATCATTTTGATGAAATTTTGAATTGTATTAAATCTGTGCTTATAAATGGATATATAGATTTCAACAACCATAGACAGATTTATTATCTTATAGTGTTTCATCAAGGGGTTAAACTGGTCTTTGAACTTTTATTAAATTTCTCTTACCTATAAAACATATTAAATAGATAAGTATCAACATTTCTGGTAACCAATCCATTGTTCATTCTTAAGTTGTTTAATCTATTCTGAACATTGTTAACCCTTCGCCCAAGCATGTCTCATGTTCCTTATCCTATTGCAGTTATCTGTTCGCAACTGTTTCATCAGAGGATCAGTTGTACGGTACGTCCAACTCCCTCCCGATGGGGTGGACATCGACATTCTACATGATGCAACAAGGAGAGAGGCCCGTGGAGGTTGATTTCTGGAACTTGATGATGTTTCCAGCCCACTCCTGTGGCTGGCCTTTATTTATGCTGATTTTTGCATACTTTGGTTTTTGTAAATGTTGATCAGTCGATGCCTCATACATTATGTGCTGAGCTTTCTGAAATGTTCCTTTTTGTTTTTAGTTTCTCTTTGCTATACTGGAATGTGCTTTGCTATTGAGCCGCATGGTATATTTGTTTGGGTTCTCTGGTGGAAATTAGTTGGCAAAGATGTAGCTTGGAAAAAAAAAATACTGCTGTCTGTTTATGCAAGCATATTAGTGAAATCTATGTTGTGGGAAATGGAACATTTTATGCTAATACTTTGCTTGGTCTTGGGTTTAACTTAATTCATCATCATCGCAAGTCTTTTTCTTTTCCTGATAAGAGGCCCTTAAACCCTCTAAAAGGTTTTTAAATCCAAGACCTTGGTAACATTTCCGAAGACCCTAACCAGTTGAACTAGATGGCATCTTCCATCATAAGTCATACTAGTTTCAAGTGTCTGGGATCAGTCTAGTTTTAACTTATTATTGGCCTGATTTTTGCTAAACGCTTGTTGTTATGGTCAGACTGAGATTCAGTTCATCTACTGTATCTATCATTCCTCTTATTTTGCAAAGAATTTTACATCAAAGTGGCATTAACTTATCTAGTCAAGTATACATCAACTGGCAATTCAGTCATAAGCGTATGAATATCACATAGAATGTAGATTAAGGAATCAATAACTATTAATGAAGCTACGATGTACCTGGTGGATGCCTCCCAAATTTTGTTTTTATCCATTTTGTTGACCTTTCAGAAATTGATGATCTTCTATCAAAATGGCAACTTCTTTTTCAAGGCAGTTCTTTTTTCTCTTTGAAAAACTCATTTGCAATAGGCAAATGACAACATCTATTAGCTCCGCTTCCTCATTTCCATGCCCTCCTAATCCGATTGTAGTAGGATTTAAAGCACATCTAGAATGTTGAATCAAATGCGCCAATTTTTTAAAGTTTAAATTGTCTTTTGCAAACTAGAAAGTAATATTTTCCTGAGAATTGAATGTAGAAGTATGCCCGGCATCCTACAATTTTTACGAAAGGATGTCAAAATTTCCTTCTTTAAAGAGATTTTTATAAATAGTAATAGTCCAACTTCATGCTCTAGCATTCCGAATTCAATCTCTGAGAATAATTTTTGAGACCAAAAGAGATTGTTTTTGCATCTGAAGGCTACCTAGCTACCTCTGTCCTGAAGTCTCTCTCCCCTTGTTTCCCTTCCGAATGCCATAGAAACACATTGAGCTATGGAAACAATGAACTGTTGTTGCTGGAAAAACCAGGAAGACATGGCTCTGAACAACTGCAAAATGAGCCATACTTGTCGATAGTAAAGAGGGATGCCGGTCCAAATGGAAGAGGGGCCTTCACAAAGTAAACCCCTCTTGAGTCTTGCCTTGTTCATTCTGCTAGTTGATGCATCACAGCATATAGTTTTGTATAGAGAACAGGAGCAGGTCTTCTTTGTGGTGTGGCTAGAGCTTGTATTCTAACTGGGCTTCAAATTCTGCAATTTGCAAATGAGACTGTTGTCCACTACCCAAAGAGAATGTTGGAAACCTGAAGATTTTACAGCAGCTTTCTCAGTTTTCAGTGGGTTGAAAATCTACCATCAAAGTTTCTTCCTTTTCCTATGTAGGAGGCAACGATATTGACCAAGGAAAACGTTCGTCTCAGACATTTGGGGTGCTCTTATGAAGCTCTGCCTATTAAGTATCTCGGTTTCCAATTGGGTTTGAGAAATCCAAGGAATTCTGGGAGACAACCTTAATAACAAGGATGCAGAGCAAGCTTGCTCCATGTCAGAATGCTCTCTTGTTTTTTTTTTATCTAGCCATGGTTTATGTGCTTCCATCATCCAACCGAGCCAATTTCCTGAGATTTATCTACTGGCATGGAACTCTTTTAGCCCAAAGAAAGTGATGATCCTAACTTGGTCGATCTTGATGAACAAGGTAACACAAAAGACAATCTACTACTGTTTTGTCCATGCGAAAGACCCTGAAATTGTTGCTCGTCTCTTTTTCATCTGTGCCACAGTAGAATCGAGTTGGAGGTGGCAAAAGATGATTCGCTCACCTTAGCACCCCACGAACCCATCTCAAGGTCAACACGAACAAGGTAAATCATGGAGTTACTAGTTCGAATGTTGTGGTTAGCGTGTAGAGAGGGCAGACACATTGACTTTGCAAATTTTAAATCCCAGACCTTAAAATGACAACACCTATGTATTAACCACCCATGCCTTAACAAGTAGAATCCAGTTGGAGCATCATCAAGAGCTTGCCCTATTGCTTCTCATATGTTTGATGTTTCTCTCAAGTTGAAGACTTTTTAAGCAGACATCTTAGGGGGCGCTTGATAAGTGGGTTTAAAAGACGGAAATGAGAATGAAATCTATTTCATTCCCATTGATGATGCTTAGTATGTGAGAATCAGAATCAAAATATGGATATGATACCCTTGATTTGATAACTCAACCCCCACTACGTTATATTAAACTCATAAACCCCTCAATCAAAACTCATTATCATTTTCATTGCCGAATATATACCAAGCGCCCCCTTATTTCTTTTGCTTGCCAAAAAATTATTCTTAAAATTCCAAAAAAAAATTCATGATTCTTAAAATCTATTAGTTAGTTCGATGCTTAGATATAATCCAATTAGAAAATTGGAAAATATTATTAACCATGAAAAGATTACATTTGCTCTTTCATCCGAGTATCTGACCTTTCATATCCGCCACCCTCAGATGGACGGTTACGATGGAGAGGATCGCAACGATACGGGCCATTTAGGATCGCCTTCAGTTGCACTTGACACAGACAAAATGAGCCGTCAGATTTCATACACGTGTTCCATACGGCCAACATAGGAAACTTGCATATGAAGATTTATAACTTATTTTGCGTAGGATCTGAAGATCTGTGTGGACTAATAAATCGCAACGAAATAAAAGGCGGGAAGAGAGAAAGGAGGAGAGAGACGAAGCCTTGAATTTGAAGCAGAAAACCTCGTGGTGGTGGCGAACGGAAACGCCTCCTCCGCCGCTCATGGCCGATGATGACACCGAGGTATTCTTCAATTTTGCCCCCTATTTTTATCCAAAATTAAGGATCTTCTCCTTCCAAAAGAGAGAGAGAGAGAGAAAAGAGGCATGAATTGAATGTATTCGCCACGTCGATTCTCCAAACCAACCCTATTTGAGCAACGAGTTTGATGATCAAATTATATGGTACTCGCCACACATCTCTTCCTTTTTTTTTTAAAGATTGAATCTAGAATACGATATTTGAAGATTTCCAAGATTTTTGGCTTAAATTTTATACCTGTTAATTTTTCTCAGGGAAGGAGTGTGTGCGCGCCGCGCCCTCACAAACAAGGAAAAGGGCAAGCAATCTTTAAGGCGCTCATTCTTTCATTGTTTTCAAGGTTGGATCTTGATTCCGATTCTTGACATTCTTTCATTTTTCCGTTAATGGAAATTTCGTATCTCGTTCCTTCATTCTTGTGTTCCAGTAGAATTCTGATCAGATTATTTTCAAAGAATATTGATTGGGAGATTGAAAATGGAAGAGTGAAAATCATAGTTAATGATGTGACATCTTGTATGCACGATCTCTAATGGATTCACCGTGCCCCCCAGGGTATAGTTTGATTCGGAGCGGTGGTCGAAGACCGCCGATGGTATTTAAGCGATAATCAGGCATGTGCATATAAAGTAACACGTCATACCACATCATTCACTATGGTTTTCACTCTCGCATTTTCACTCTCCCCATCATTGCTCATTTTCAAATTCATTAATGTGAAAAGGGAAACCATGCAATCCCTGTTTGAGTAACGAGAGGATTGCTTGAGGTAGTCCTTTCACCTCCTTATATTGAGTTAATACTCTACATCTTTTCTCCTTAGAGTTGAAGTTAATAAAACATCTTGGTACAAATTATTGACGGAGTGTAAAATACTTAAATTAGAGGGGGTTTTTTTTGTAAAATTTCTAAACATAATGGTGCGAATGTGAATAGCCAAAATTGAAGGGCCAATTTGCAAAAACGGTATGGCTTATATCCTGCCCCTTTTCTTCCTCTTCTTCGTGATTTCCGATCGATCGTGAGTCTCTGTTGAGTCGAGCAGAGTCGTCGTCCTGATCGATTGCCAACGGTCGACACCTTCTTCCGAGCTTGGATCAACCTCTATTCCGGTGGAGGGAAGTTGAGTCTTTGTGCTGATACCGGTTTCTTCTCTCCCGATCTCCCTATTTCATTCTTGGATCTTGTTGGTGACTTTGGCACCATTCCTAACCTAGGGTCAGATCATGGGAGGGCGGATCTAGGGCTTCGAGGTGATCTCTTTTCGGAGGAGGGACTTTCACTTTGGAGCTCGCTGGGTTGTTACCCGATTTCTGTTAGATCAGGGGTAGAGCACGGCGCCGGCAATCAATTAGGTAAGTTTTGGTCCTGTTGTCATTTCCATTTGATCCCTGTGAACTCTAGATTAGAGAATTAGATTTTGGAATCTTGTTCCGGAATTGGGATTTCAAATCGGATTTGCTTTCCGAGTATCTTTGTTTCCGTAGATGAGATGGTGATTTTGGAAATTTCATTTTTGATTCGGATTGGGGCTGCGTTTAATTCCGTTCTTGATGGAGTAAGTTAGCAGAATCAATAGTGGAAGTGGTTGGAAATTCTGATTTGCCTTCGTTTGATTAGAATGAGGTGTAGATGGTAGATTTTGAATTATTTTCCATGTACAAAAATCTTGCCCCTTCGATCGAGATGATGAAAGTGTCCGTGGTGTCTTGCCACTTTAGAGCTCGCCTAGGATGGCATTGTAGGCACAAAAATCTTCCCCACCGGTCGATCAAGATGATGAAAGCGTCCGTGGTGTCTTGCCCCTTCGATCAGTGGGGAATGGACATAGTGGAGCCCTTCCCCATAGCCGCAGTGCAAAAAAGGTTCTTATTAGTAGCGATAGACTATTTCTCCAAATGGATAGAAGTTGAGGCACTGGCGCGGATCACCGAGCAAGCGATAATGAAGTTCCTATGGCAGAACATACTCTATCGATATAGAATTCCTCGTAAGTTGGTTTCAGATAATGGGAGATAGTTCCAGGGCAAGAAAATCAAAAAATGGTGCTCGACTTATGACATTCAGCGGTCCTTCAACTCGGTCGCATACCCACGAAGTAACGGGCAAGCCGAGGTCGCCAATCAGGAAATTCTGAGGGGATTAAGGACAAAGTTGGATCATGCGGAAGGAACCTGGGTGGACAAGTTGTCCAACGTCTTGTGAGCCCTACAGACCACGCCGAGGGAAGGGACAAGCCATATGTCTTTCCAACTCGTTTATGGAAGCGAAGCGGTAGTGCTGGTGGAGGTAGTGTGTGAATCTGATCGGTGGAAGGCATATGATGAAGGGAATTCCGAAAGGAGGCACTTGGAGCTCGATTTGACCGAGGAAATTTGAGAGAAGGCCTCAGCAAGAATGTTCACCTATAGGCAAAGGATGCAGCAACGATACAACCAGAAAGTGTTACCCCGGGCATTCCAGGTCGGGGATCTCATGTGGAAAAGGATAAAAACGGCCGGCGATGTTAGCAAGCTAGAGCCCCAATGAGGAGGGGCCCTTCAAGGTGATCCAGAAATTAGCTTCAGGGGCATATTGTTAGGACCTTTGCATCTAGCTAGAGGAGGATGAATAACTTCTTTTGGATTTTGTCTACAAAATGTTAGCCAAACACAAGAAAAAGATAGACAAAAATAATAACAATGAAAGCAATGCTAACTCCCTTGATTTACTTGGTCTCCACCTCCTTGAGGTGACTAATTCAAGGGTCAACACCCACACAACCAAACTCTACTATGCTTTTCTCCTTTACAAATCAAGCTTGAAGGTGGAGAAATCCTTACAAGATGATCTCTTCCTCTTACAAGATTAGAAAGATTTTGGAGAAAGAGATTGAGAGTTTGTAAGCTTAGAGATCTCAGAATAAGCAAGAAAAATCAAGAGACAAGTTGTGTCTCCTTCAAGTTCTGATATCTACTTTTTGTATAACACTTGATATTAGTCAACTGGCAATATCATCAATTGACTGATGAGCTTCAACAGCTACTGTAAAATGTGTCTGATTTTTGTCATCAGCCTTCAACGGTCACTTATCAATTAACTAGGACCTGACCTAGTCGACTGATCTTTTTGTTTGTGAAGCAATCGACTGATTCCACTTATCATGTAACGACCCAGAAAATTCTCTTAATATTTTTTTTAAAATATTAAGCATGTCTAGATAATTTTCCGAAGGATCTAGAAATATTAGTACAAACCTTAGCCTAGAAACCCAAGGTTCTCTCATTTAAATTGAGAAAACTAAGTACTAAGGGGCTTTCTAGTGCCATTATTATGGGTAGTTTTAGGTAAAATTTAATGTAAAAATAGATGGATTGTAATGAAAAATATTAACATAATTATGGGGGAATTTTAAGGAATTTTCGAAAATGATAGGAAAATAAAATAAAATAAAATAGAAAATTAGTGCATGCACCAAGGATTGAACCTTGGACCTCTTGTACAACCAAGCATGCACTAACCAATTCACCTAGCAAGGGAGTGCTAGGAGGGAATGAAGTGGATATTAGTTAAGGTGTGGGAAATGAAGAGTCACCAAGGGAAGAGACACCATGACTCTTCATTTACCTCTTTTCAAAATAATATAAATAGGAAGGGAGTTACAACTTCCCTTCTCTTCTTCATTTTCCTTCTTCCTCCTTGCTTTGGCCGAAACTCCAAGACTCTTGCTCCCTTGAGAAAAGTTCCACCAAGGACCCTATCTTGAAGATCTAAGGCCCCCCCTACAAAGATACAAGGACTAAGGAAGGTTTAGGGACAAGGAGGTTCTCTTGTTACATTTTATTCGAAGTTTGTAAGCAAGATCAAGAAAGGTAAAACCCTCTCACCTGTGGTATGATAGCTTTCAAGATATCTAGCATGATCTAAGTTTTTGTTAGCATGATATGTTGGGAAAATCCATGATTTGGGCTTATGGAACTTTCGGCTAAGACCATTGGTTTAGGCCTAGGGATGATGTAAATTCCTTTTTGTGCTCTTAAATGTTTCATGATAAGATGTAAGGCATAGATTGAGATTTGGGGAAATTTTTGAGGCCCTAAAACCCATCTAGGGTTTCGGCCACCTCTAGTGTAGGGCTAGGGATAAATTTTAATCCCTCAAGTATGCTTAGTGTGTTTTACTATGATATTGTATGGAAGAAAATAGGGACTTACATGAAGTTTCTAGGGGTTTGTTACCCTTATATGTTTCGGCCACATCAAGGTCAAGAGGCTAGGGGAAACTCCAACCTTTCCAAGCATGATTAATATGATTCTTATGATATCTTATGGGTAAGAATGATGTTAAATGAACTCTTTCATGGGCTTGTTACCCTTCTAGGGTTTTCGACCAACTCTTGTTTTAGGCCTAGGACTTGGAGTTAAGTCCAATCAAGGATTCAAATAATTTTCCTATGGCATGATATGTAGGTAAGAGATGTAATCATGATCTAGGCAAATTTTCATGGACCCATGGTCCTTAAGACTTTCGGCCAAGACCCAATCCTAGGGTTTGGTTTGGGTTAAGATCTCAAAAATGCATATTTATAAGTTCCCATGATGCTAGTATGTTGTCAAGCATGATGTAAGGGCTTCCATATGACTAAAACCTTAGTTTATGTGTTATGTGACATGACTTGTATGGTAAATTCTAGGTTATGTTTTAATCATGAATATTTAGATCATATATCATGAATACATGAAATTGATAAAGGGATATATTATGATTAATAAAATGATGCATGTATGTTGATAAATGCTTATAATGAAATTATGACTCATGAAGGCATATGCATGTTTTGTGATGAATGCTATAAATCCTAGTAGTATGTGTTCGGTTATATGTAGCTTGCCATTTATGTCTTATGATAAATACTGAGATTTTGTATGTAAGATAAAATGTATCTTGTATGAGATGTATGTATATTCTGTATCATGATCATGCCAGCTTTATGAACCCAGATAAGATTATGACTAGAAACATGATCATGTATGTATGTTCCATGTTATGAATAAAGAATGTTAAGCATGAATGAAGATGATGGTTATGCCTTAATTATGAATGATAAGTATGAATGATAAATATGAATGATGAATGCATAACGATGATATGAAGTAAGTATGAATGATAAGTATGAATGACAAGTATGAATGATGATGCATGCATGTTTATTTTCATGCATAAGGCTTGTACCGGACCGAAGTAAAGGTCCAAGGGATGGGTACCTTAAGAACGCCCCGGTTCTGGACTACCGAAGTTGTCCACGGTTCTGGCACTACCGAAGCTGTGCAACAGGGATGGGCACCTTAAGAACGCCCCGGTTCTAGGACTACCGACTATGCTGTCCTTACCCTAGTAGGTTGAGGCTAGCTACCTCATATTTACTTAGGGATGCGCGCTTATGATGTATGTATATGGTACAAGCCGGGGACCCCAATGATGTTATGTTTATGTTAAGCATTTTAAAGTATGATTTCAAAACTAAGCATCCTTATGTAGTAAATTCATTTGTCTCATTCATATATCCATGTTGTGCATCGCGCCAAGGTAAGTATATTTTATGCTTGTGTTATGCTTATATTTCATGTCATGTACAAGTATGTTTTCTATGCATGTATGCTAAGAAGTATGTTATGATAAGTATGTCTATGATCATGTATGCTAAGAATTAGGATATGATAAGTATGCCTTATGTTCAAGTATGTTCGGAATTATGCCAAGTATAAGTATGTTTCATGTCATGTATGTATGTTTATGCTCATGTGTGTTAAGATTTATGTCATGTTAAGTAGGTTGTAAATCTATGGTGATGTTAGGAATCATGATATGTTAGTTGTTCATATGCTTATGACTTATGCCATGACTATGCTTATGTTTATGTTCGAAGTTACGCTATGTCAGATACTTGATATGTTTATGTTTAATGATGTATGGTTTTAGTGAATAGGAAAGGGTTTTACTAAGCCTATGTGCTTATAGTTTATTTACCTCGTACCGCAGATCATGCAAGAGGCCATTAAGGGAAGCCGCAGGGGAGGCAGAAGCATGTGTGTGTGTAGCAGTGACTTGGCAAGAGATTCTCGCATTCTCACATAATGCATGTCTTGGGTGTGAAAATGGTTTCTTAAATGTTATGGTATATTTTATGGTTATGACTAATGGATGACTTACGATTTATGATGCTACCTTTATGGATAAGTACATACTGCTTATGATGATTATGAATAAGTCATGGAATGATTAAGTTATGATATGATGTCATGTATGAATGTTCCATGTGTATAGTTGCATGATTAGAAGCATGTTTAGAAAAAAAAATGTTTCCGCTGCATTAAGATGTTTTTATGTTATGCACATGTATGTTTAGCGTAACGACGCCTATCTCGCCACACCACGAGGTGTGGGAGAAAGGCGGGCGTTACATATCAGTCGACTCAACTCACCATAACAGTTGACTGATCCTCTCATCAGTCGACTGATACCTAATGAATCTCAGGTTCCACTTTTCCTGTGCGTAGACACAAGCCTTCAAACACCATTAGTCTCGCGCCCTTAAGATGCTTCCGAGCCCTCGACTCCTCATCCTTGTGCTTGCCTTGAATTGTTTCCCTCGATCTTGCTATACTAAGTCTTCTTCTGCCAATTCTTCATACCTGGACTTAAACTCAAGTTTCGTGTTAGATCACCAACATTGCTTAACTTAAACTCATTTAACCAAACACAAAAGTAAATAATGTTTGGGGCATGATTGCACCAATACATACTACTTGCAGGACGAGCGAGGAAAGAAATTGGATAGATCCTAGAGTGTTGTCCATCTACAACCCTATAAAGAGAGCCCCTGTGAATCCGTGTAAGCACAAGATTGAGCCCAACTCTCGGTTTCTTAATAAATTGCCAGGGTCCCTCGATACGTGAGTCAGCATGTCGAGACTCTCGCCTCACCAGTGAGTTATAAGTGGGCATGTCGCCACGCCACCACCCAGTTCGGTGTCCCCGATTGGACGATTGTACCCCCACTCTCCCTAATATCAGCCCGAGTAGGTGTCGAGACTCTCGCCTAGCTAGCGAGTTATAAGTGGGCATGCCCCCACACCACCACCTATTTCGGTGTCCCCGATCGGAGCGTGGTGGCCCACGCTCCTTGGTTTTGGCCCGAGCAGGTGGCAAGACTCTCACCTAGCTAGTGAGTTATAAGTGGGTATGCCCTCACGCCACTATTGGTGCAATTAACCTAAGTTTGATCGGTACAATCATGGGTTTTAATATGTTTGTTAATATGATTAAGTTATGTTTTCATATTGGTTTGATTTGTGTGTTTAAGCAATGCAGAATTTGGTGAACCATACATGAGGAACAACGAATTATGCATTCGAGGGACGAGAGCCAAAGGAAGAGGATTTTAAAGGGAAAGCCAAGGAAGTAGACTTCAAAGACATACGTGAAGGATGACATAGAGATAAGTCGCAGGCTTGTGTGCATTCGAGAGACGAGAGCCAAAGGAAGAGAATTTCAAGGAACGAGCTGGGGAAGTGGACTTTAAAACATACGCGAAGGATAGACTCCGAAGAGGTTAAGAGTAAGTTTGTAAGCTGGGCAGTCGGCTGGCAAGGGAATCAGTCTACTGACAGAAAAATCAGTCAACTAGGATAGGCACCAATCGATTGGTCAGTTCGAAAACTAGCCATTTGGCTAGGCACCAGTCGACTGGTCCAAGTGGAAGTCGACTGATATCGGGACTAAGCTGTTTTGTTAATAGTTCTCTCCTCTATTTAAGAGAAAGCTTTAGGGCATGAAGAGATTACGAATTTTGATTGTGAAACCTTCTTACTATGTGCCCAAAGTTTCCAAAGCATTCTCTCTTCCTCAAACTCTAAGTCCCATCTTGTAAAGAGGAAGAGATCATCTTGCAAGGTTTTTCCACCTACAAGCTTGATTGAAAAGGAGAGAGCATAGTGGAGCTTGTTTGTAAGGGTGTGGATCCTTGGATTAGTCATCTCAAGGAGGTGGAAACCAAGTAAATCAAGGGAGTTAACATTGTCTTAATTGTTATTATTTTTGTCTATATTTTTCTAGTGTTTTGACTAACATTTTATAGACAAAATCCAAGAGAAGCTATGTTGGGACAACCTATGGTTCGGAGTGACAATGCGTTTTGATGTTTAGGCAAAGGGTTTGTTAGGTTCACTCTTGTGTTTGATATGTGTATTTGAGTGTGCAGGTTTGCAGGATACACATGGATTTAGCTGGACGGCTTCGGGATCGATGAAAGATGGCATAGGGAGACGAGCCGTGGGCTTTCATGCATCCGAGGAACCGTGGACAAAGCAGGAACGATGAGTCGAGGGAAGCATACTTCGAGGCATACGCGAAGGATGGCATGGGGAGACGAGTCGTGGGCTTGCGTGCATCCGAGGGACGAGAGCCAAAGTCGAAGAAGGCTTGAAGGCAACAGGTCGAGGCTGCTAGATGAAGGGTCAGCTGAGTCCTGAGGATTTGAGTGTTGAGAGAATTGTACTCGGGAATGGAAACCATAGGTTTAGGGGTGGACTAGTCGAGTAATGCTTGGATCAGTTGACTGATGAAGTGTACAGAAAGATCAGTCGACTGATTCTGTGACCAGTCGACTGATGCCGACTAGAATGCGAAGCGTCGGTCTGTAACGTTCGAATCCAAGTGGACTAGTCGACTGGTGCTTGGACCAATCGACTGGTAATGACTCTTTTCAGCTATGAGCTCTATTTAAGAGAGCTCGGTTTGGCTGGGAAAGAGTTGACGAAATAAGCTTGGTTATAGCTTATTAGTAGTCTTCTAGTGCTCAGATATTGTCGGAAGTTTGTGACGAGGTTTCTCCACCCACAAGGAGCGACAAGAGTTAGCTGGAGGTCTTCCGGGGAATCATCCACCGACGGATCGGGATCGTTCACCTTACGGACAGCCGTGGAGTAGGAGTTTTATCTTCGAACCACGTAAACGGTTTGTCTTCTTAGTTGTTAGGTTTGTTATTTGTTATTCCGCTTGCGCACTAACAACGTGTAGGAAGAAAATCGCAATCGAAGTGGGTGATCGACTATTCACCCCCCTCTAGCCGTACGTCAAGGTCCCAACAAGTGGTATAAGAGCAAGGTTGTTCGTCTACGGACTAACCGCCGGGAGAGCAAAAGGCTAGAGGAAGATGGATTTGGAAGGTCCGCTTGGATGGGTTATTCGGATCCCACTTCCATACGATCGAGATGACTTCGATTATTGGAGGAAGTGGTTGGAGACGTGGTTCCAAATGAATTGGGACCATTGGGCCGCATTGGAGGTTTCATTTGAAGCTCCAATGGACAAGAAGGGAAAACACCTTCGACCTCGGTATTGGACCAAGGATCAAATGGAGGAAGCGGAGGCGGATAAGGAGGTAACTAGAATTGTATTAAATTTATTACCTCCATATATTGTGCCAAATGTAGGAGAAGACAAGAATGCGTATGAGCTATGGAGAAAGGTGATAGCTCTATATGAAAATTTAACACAAGGACAAAGAGAAGAGGAGCTCAAGAAAAAGGGGTCATTGGTCCATGAGAATGAGGAGGACCAATCGGAAGTTGAATCAAGTTCAACATCTGAAGAGAAGGAGAAAGTGGAATCGTCCACATCCTCAAGTGATGAAGAAATCGAAGAAGTCTCCACGTCAATGATTGAGGGGGAGGAAATACCATCCTCAATGTCGGAGCAAGAAGAAGTGACCACCTCTATCAAAGCAAAGTCAAAGGATCACATAATTTGCTTTGGGTATAATCAAAAGAGACACTACAAGGATAAGTGTCCATTCGGTAAGAAAAAGAAGGTAGACCCTAAACCCGAGTCAATTTGTTCAAAAACTAACATGGGTTGTAGGGAAAAGAAGGAGAAGAAGCATATAATTTGCTTTACGTGTGGTGAACGTGTATACTACCACACCAAGTGCCCAAAGAAAGGAGAAATCAAGAAGTTGTCGTATTTGAAGGAATTGGAAAAGAAGAGAAGCTCGAGTCAAGGGGGAACTTCAAAGGTAAAGGGGAAGGTAATCCGTTATTTGAAAATAAATCCAATTTCCAATTCTTATATGTTTGTTAAGAATAATCATGGATTTAGGTATAATGATAGGAATATGGTTAACAAGGTAGATAATTCTAAGAAATCATTACCCAAGGCTACACCAAGAAAGACCCAAACTAACATACCTAAGGGAAGGAAGGTGGTTAATGATCAAGGCACAAATCCCAAGAATGGGAGACATATGCCTAGGAAGGTGGGTAGGTCTAGGAGTGTCCAAGGTGGACATGTCGATTCTAGGTTTGAGAACTAGAAAGGAAAAAATCCAGCTTTGAGGGAAAAACTTGATAAATTAGAGAAAACTCTAAATAGATTCATTATTGGATCTAAGGGTTTAGGTATGGTGTTGGGTAGTCAAAACCACGACAATGATAGATCGGGTCTAGGATACCGATCTAAGTTCTAAGTTCTCTAACGCTATGGAGAAGTCATATACAAGGGTGTTATATGACTATGGCAAGGGGAAGACTAAGAATGGCGAGGGAAAGTCATTTAAAGGGAAAAAGAAGAACTTAACTAAGGACAAGGTGTCTAAGGATAAGAGAGTTAAGTTTGTAGGCCAAGGAACACCGCAGGTACATCGGTGTGGTCTTGTGTTAGTAGAAGAGTCACATAGGGAGGTGGCTAAGGCTAAGAGCTCAAGGGGGAACTCTAGGAGCCAAGTTGGGACCCATGACCAATGGATCTCCGGAGGATTTCTCTCGGAAGTCTAGATGAATTATGGAATGTGTCAAAGGATTTGAAGACGGATTTGAGTCTTAATCCTAGAGATTTGACACATTGGAAGTGAGTTTCATGCATAAAAATATGACATTAGGATCATATTGCATGAAATTTTGATTTTTGATGAATATATGTCATATAAACCAATGCTTGGGATACATTGTGGTTTGGTATGGGCAGAGACATCAAGAGGAGATCAAAACTAGAACTTTAGGTCAAGTTTCAATTGAACCATTTACACAGTTTTGAGTTTTGTGTCAATCTTGAGATTGGTAATAGATACATTTTTAAATGTATTTTTTCCAAGTAGATATTGGTACCACAAACCTCTCTACAAAATTTAGAAATTTTTAGAGATTTGTGAAATTTCTGGTGCATTTTTGAAATTGGGTCAGAAATGTTGAAAATACAATTTTCAGGGTACCAGTCGACTGGTAACAGTGCTGACGGAGAGAGACTAGCTACTGTATGATTTTTCGATGGGAATCAGTCGACTGATAATTGTCTCAGTCGACTGATGAAGGCTGAAATTGGTTTTTTAGCAATCAAAAAGTGTCGTAATGATGTAAAACAAGTGTATAATCTTATGAGAGGGTTAATACACTTTGTTTATAATCATTAGAGGTTAAAAAATCTAATAAGAGGGAAATTGTTGGAGTCCTTTTGATGTGTGACACAGAAGGAGAAGTGTTGGGTTTAAGTGGGAAATCAAACACGTCTTTGCAAGAAATCCTAGGTCAAGGGGGAGCTTAGGTAAAGGGGGAGCAGTGTTGCTCGTTTGGTGGCGAAGGGGGAACCTTGAAGAGGTTCTTAAAAAGCCTTTGTAAGTCAAATGTAAGGAGAGCCTTGGAGAGGATCTTAAAAAGCCTGTTTTGGAAAAAATTCTAAACTCATTGGGGAGGTTTAGGTGTGGGGATGTCGTGTGATAGGATCGATGTATGTTTGCATTGCATATGCATTGGCGGTATAAGTCCAAGGTGAAGCATTGGCAACGTAAGTCCAAATAGTTGTTTGCATTGTATTTGCTATTTGTTTTCCCTAACTTAAACGTATTGCCAAACATCAAAAAGGGGAGATTGTTGGGGTAATTTATGGTCCGGAGTGACCATGTGTTTTGATGTTTGGGTAAAGGGTTTAAGTTAGGTTCACCTTTATGTTTGATATGTGTGTTTGAGTGTGCAGGTTTGCAGGATACACATGGACTTAGCTGGACGACTTCACGACCGGTGAAGGATGACATTGGGAGTCGAGCCGTGGGCTTGCATGCATCAGAGGGACCGTGGACAAAGCAGGAACGATGACATGGGGGGACGAGCCGTGGGCTTGCATGCATCCGAGGGACGAGAGCCAAAGTCGAAGACGGCTTGAAGGCAACAGGTCGAGGCTGCTGGTTGAAGGGTCAGCTGAGTCGTGAGGATTCGAGTGCTGAGAGAATTGTACTCGGGAAGGGAAACCCTATGTTTAGGGGTGGACCAGTCAACTGATGCTTAGATCAGTTGACTGATGAAGTGTACAGAAAGATCAGTCGACTGATCCTGTGATCAGTCGACTGACGCCGACTGGAATGCAACGTGCTGGTCTGTAACGTTTGAATCCAAGTGGACCAGTCGACTGATGCTTGGACCAGTCGACTGGTAATGGCTCTTTTCAGCAATGAGGTTTATTTAAGAGAGCTCGGTTTGGCTGGGAAAGAGTTGACGAAATAAGCTTGGTTAGAGCTTATTTGTAGTCTTCTAGTGCTCAGGTGTTGTCGGGAGTTTGTGGCGAGGTTTCTCCACCCACAAGGAGCAACAAGAGCTAGTCGGAGGTCTTCTGGGAACTCATCCATTGACGGATCGAGATCGTCCACCTTACGGACAGTCGTGGAGTAGAAGCTTTATCTCCGAACCACTTAAACGGTTTTTGTTAGCATTTGTGTTTATTTATGTTATTAGTATTTCCGCTTGCGCACGCTACTGTTTTATGAAGAAGTCGAGATCGAAGTGGGTGATCGGCTATTCACCCCCCCCAGCTAAACGACAAGGTCCCGTTAGTGTTTGGTTTTGTGTTGTATTTATTGTTATACTGTATTTCCATTTGCTTTTACTGCGTTGATTTTCGTTGTGTCGTGGGTTGTGCTTTCGTATGCCCTAGAGGGCTAGGTTGTTGTTTTTTTTGTCGTAAGTCATACCGGTAAGCGACTTTTATTTATATGATGTCATGTCTTTTCTTTTATATTTACATTATCAGCCGTGTTGGCTGATGGACTGTGGCGGCCGTGTAGGCCTTGTTTGATTCTATATTGGCTGATGGACTGTGGCAGCCTGGAGGGATGAAGGTGCTGTCCGATTCTTTATTGGACCAGCGACTCTTCTCGGGAGTGTGACATCAACAATGGCTAAGACTATGTTTCTGCACCCTGATGGTGGGGAAGACTATCAATATTTATTGGGTCTACTGATAAGCCTGTAGAATTTAAAAGACTTCTGGTTAAAAGTACTCTAGGCTTGAATTTGTATGACGGTACTCTTAATAGATATTGTTAGTAGGAGTTTAACATCTAATCCTAACTCTATGTTTGGGAGGAGTTGAGCAAAAGGGAGGGAGGAAGGGATAATTAAGAAAAAAAGAAATTTTGAATCATATTTAGGAGAGAGTGGGCTAAGAAAAAGAAAGGAACATTAAATTTTAATCTTCTATACCTATAAAATGAAAAAAAATATATATATATTCTTATTAGTGGTGTAAGATAAGGAAAGAGGAATAAAAATAATATTATTTTAATTTTATTTGTCGTATCTCCTCTATTCTAATTTTAAAAAGGATAATTTTATAATTTTATATATTTAATTTTTATTATTTTTCTTTTCCTCTCAAATAATATGATACATTATATTAATAATATTTTATAATTTTGTATATTTAATTTTTATTATTCTTCTTTTCCTCTCAAATAATATGATACATTACATTAATAAATCTTCCTTCGATTAATTGGAGAAAACTCTCCAATTTCAAACTAGTCTTTACATGTACTCCCCACTTGATAAATTCTTTACATTCACTCCCTGATGGATTGAGTATAAAAGAGTAAAAACTCAATATATATTGTAAAGATTTGAGTATAAATTATTTGAGATTGAGTATTAATTTAAGAAATTTGAGTACAAAGTTTCGGTGATCCTTCATGTGAAAATCTTGATGTGGGGAGTATAAAAGAGTGAAAACTCAGTATACATTATAAAGATTTGAGTATAAATTGTTTGAGATTGAGTACTAATTTAAGAAATTTGAGTATAAAATTTCGGTGACTCCTCATGTGAAAATCTTGATGTGGTGGATGCAACCTCACATATTCAAATTTCTAAATTTTATATTCAAATTTTTTCAAATAATACTCAATCTAAATTAATTCATACTTAAATTTTGATAATGTATATTGAAATTTTTACTATATACTGAAACAATGTATACTCAAATTTTTTTAAATAATACTAAAATTTCTTAAATTAGTACTCAATCTCAAACAATTTATACTCAAGTCTTTACGATCTATACTGAATTTTTATTCTTTTATACTGATAATAAAAATAACACACAAAATTATCTTGTCAATCCCATCAGGGAGTGCATACAAAAAAAATTTCAGTTGGAGAGTACATACAAAGCCCCATTTAATATTGAGGAGTTTTCTCAAATTTTCCCATCTTCCTTTCCTTCCAAATAAAAAACAAACATAAATATTTTATTTTCTCTTCCTTTCTTTCCTTTTCCTTCATAATCAACCTTCCTTCGATCTATCCCAACAGACACCGAAATCATACTCAATTAGAACAATGACACCTAGCCATTGTTAAAATCAGTATCCACAAATTTATTTGTTAAGTTATACATTGTTAAATCCCAGCAAAAAATTTTCTTTGAATCTATTTTCAGAAACTACAATAAAGTTATGATAAGCTATACTTATCTGAAACTTTATTAAAGGGAAACAGTAGTGACTTTTGACTTTAGAGTTCAGATTTTCAGAGAGTAATTGCTCTTTTAAAAAAGCATTCATATAGAAAAGTTTAAGGGCAATTTACCATGATCGATCAAAATGTTATAATTATTGTTAATAAAAAAATATCTTTCACAACAAAATATCTTTTAATTAATAACGGAAACTCGTTGATATATAATAAAATATTATTATTTCATTTAGCAATTGTTGTACATAAAAATTTGATATAAAATGGAGCACAAGCTTATTTAGCTATTTTTCAATCTCAAGTAGATGGCAGAGCGGGTTTTGATAAATTGCAAAAACAAAAAACAATAAAAATTGATTTGCTAATTTGTGTCTAACGTGTACGCCTACATTGATTAACTCACTTTCGGTGGAAAAAAACAAAAGAAGAATTCAAACATTTTACGGAAGTACTCGTCCATCAGAGCGACCGGTTTCTATTTTTGTCATATGCTTTAATTCTGAGCGACGAGGCGAGGAAGAAGGTGAAGTGGGGACACTGCCGCCGCCATGGGATGCGCGCAGTCTCGGATCGAGAACGAGGAGGCGGTGGTGCGATGCAAAGAGCGCCGGCAATGGATGAAGTCGGCGGTGTCCGCACGAAACGCCTTCGCTGCCGCCCATTCCGCCTACGCCGTCGAGCTCAAGAACATCGGCGCAGCCCTCGCAGAGTTCGGACAGGGAGAACCCTACGACCCTAACCTACCTTCTTCCTACTCATCCTCCGCTGGTGTGGAATCTTCCGCCTCTGTCGCGCCGATCCGTCCGCCCAGCGATGCCGACTTGCTGCCTCCCCCACGGCCTTCAGAATTTTCCGCAGCATCCCTCCAGCGCTCCATAAGCATGCCCGACCTTCCTAATAAGTTCCCTTCCAAGATCAAGACGGAAACCGCCATCCGCGAGGAAGACGACGAGTGGGGAGAGGAGGCCGAGGCCGACGATGAGGAGGAGGAGGACGAAGAAGAAGAGCGTGGTACTCGACTCAAACGGCGTCATCGAGCCACCAGAGATGATGCTCCATATGAGAAGATAAACACGCCAGTTCCACCGCCGCCCACTGTGGATCACCATGACGATGATCCTGTGACGTCGGAGAAGGTTGTCATCGAGTCTCCGCTGCCACCAAAGGTTTTAAAAAATCTGAAGCAGGGGCGAAACGTGCACCATCAGCAGGATCAATCTGCATCAACGCTGGATGCCCAGAGGGGGAAGATAGTACCGGCAACTCGAACAAGCGTTAATCTCTCAAAGATTCTTATGGATCTCGATGACTATTTTCTGAAGACATCAGAGAGTACACACGATGTGTTAAAGATGCTCGAGGCGACTAGAATGCATTACCACTCTAATTTTGCACATAGTAGAGGTACTTAATTGCTTTGTGAATTAATTCTTAGGAAAAATTTTTACTGTAAAGAGCGAGATTGTGTTGTAGTGTTTCTGATAGATACCATGCTAGGCTGTTTCTCTAACCTAGAGCTTGAATTGAATCTCTGAGAATAGGCATTCCAATGTTTCTTCATCTCTAATGTCCACTTATTGGTAAAATGTGGCATTCGAGTTCCCTTTGAACAACGAATAATCTTAGAATGAACAAGGAGGACCTCACCCAAATAATCATCCTCTTTAATTTCTCTTGGATTAGCACCACTTCTGTATGAGATCTGGTGTATCACATACCAAAACCATCTAACAAATGCTAATAACACATCTGTAGGAGTGGCACAGGATAGGAGTGACAACTTTGTTGTTATATTCCCGATCCTAGCAACTTTTTCAATTTGGTAATTTAATAAAGTTGATATTTTTTAATTGGAGATCACTCTGAGCATGATTTTGAATCTGAATATTTTCTTTTAAGTTATTACTTAAGAGTGATATTTGAAGTTTCAAGTAGTATACTGTTATGCTTTGCAATATTTTACTAGTAAGGAATGATATATTTTGTTTCTCTATTAAATTATCATGGATATTGAAATAAATATTAACACGTTCGAATAATATAACTCGAAGTTATTAAGAGATTTGTGTCCTAAAGAAACCTGGAGCTCTCAGTAGTTACTACAGTGGGATAGGATTTCTATGCAAATGTACTCCACTCCGCTTCTGCGAGTGTTAATGAAACCTGGCAATTTGTAGTGTCAATAAGGAAAAGAGGCACATCAAAACAAAAATGCAAAAAGTTGGCTAAGTTTTTTGATGTTCTTTCTTATAAATGGTTCTTGCTATCGCATTTAATATTTGCAGTCCATATATATGCATAATGATTAAGATTTTGCAACGGGGAATTAATTTCTCTACAATGTTAATGCATTTCATAAAATTTCATTTGGCTTGAACTCACCTTCTGAATTGTGATGTATGATAATGAAGCCTCACATTTTGTGATAGGTCTAGAGATAGAGGACTGAATATTTATGTTAAGGTTTTTGTTTAAAAATACCATTTGAGCTCTACAAACTACAAACTGCATATAGTTGTAGAAGATTTTTTTTTTTTTTTTGTTGGCATTGGATGATCAGAGAATATGCTTGACACTGTTAACATAATACAATTAAAGACAGAGGTAGACCACATATTCTCAGCTAAGGCCTAGTCTCCATTGGTATTCTTAAACCTCCTTTGATGCATGATGCCCCTTAAGTGGCATATTGTAGTTCCCTGTTTTGCTGTGTGATATATGATGATGGCCTACTGTTTTGCAGGTCACATTGATCATGCTGCCAGGGTCATGCGTGTTATTACATGGAATAGGTCATTTAATGGTGTTTCTGAGACAGAAAGAAATAAGGATGATTTTGATGATGATGATGATGAATGGGAAACTCATGCAACTGTGTTGGATAAGATTCTGGCATGGGAGAAAAAGTTATATGATGAACTTAAGGTGCATATTTAACTATAATTGAATATTGTGGATTTCATGAAAAGACTTAAGGTGCATATTTAACTATAATTGAATATTGTGGATTTCATGAAAAGACATGAAGCTGATTTCGTTGTTGTTCAATGACTAGTATTTGAACTAATTCACTTTACAGTTTGCATACGTAGATTATGGGTTTAGGTGCTTCAGATCACTCAGTTTCTATCTCATATTTGATATTTTCGTTTTGCCTCAGGGTTTCATTTATCGAGAAAGATTAATTGTGCTACAGATTTTGTTGTCTATTAATTTCAAATGCAGTACATTTGGTATTAACTGTTATGAAGATTTCTGACTGAAAGGCATGACAATTTTATGACGATAAAATGATTGTTTTGAGGCTTCTCTGGCTGTTGAATTTGTCCCTTCATGTATGAAAAATATTCATCTACATTCTGGTTGTGATGCCCTGCCATGCTATTTTGATAAAATGCATATACTATTTATAGAGCCAATGAGAAACTTAGTCCACTTAATTTGTTTTCTTCCATTTGTCTGAACGTTCTTGGTTTTAGAAAGGGTATTGTTTCTGTTACATCCAGTTAAGAGTATTAAGTAATCGGTTATTGGGGCAGTGAGTTTACTCCCACATTGGTTTTTTAGGTCAAGGGTTTTAACTTGAGTCCAGGTCAAAGGATTTTCACTCGAGTCCGTGTAATAATCCATAGTACAACATATTCGATACAACAGTTCGTTTCCTCAAGTTCAACATGGTACCAGAGCATCCCTGTTAGGAATAGGATTAGGTGTTTCAATGTGCTATTTCCCATTGGGGGAGGTTGTCGTCATTATTAGTGGTCTCCCCTCAACTCTCGGTCCTCTTCCTCCCCTTAAGCATAGAGTCCTCCACTGCTCTCCCATGAAGCAACACTGTGGGCATTGTCATCCACGCGACTTCACCGACTGCTATCATGTGCGGGCTCTCACATATTGTTTTCCACCTGATCCTCCTCCCTGTAGCCACAAGCTTGTAACAGACGTCCACTTCCTACGATTTGCATTCTTCCTAGATCTCGTTTGATTGCTAAATACAGTGGCCATCAACCTCACCTTGCTGCTCCTTCAGCCACTAATCTATCCTGATGTGATTGAGAGGTGGCTTCGCCACGTTTTCCTCTTTGTTCAGCATGGAGAGGCCTTGAGAAAACCCTTTTAGTGATAATCTATAATGCCATATCAAAGGCTCGACACCAGATCTGCTCGTGCTACTTGGACTTTTGGTATTTATCTTCACCTTTTCTTCGTTGCCACAAAGCTCAGTTGAACATCAGCTTTTGGTGCTTGCATTTAATCTTGTTCACGAGAAGAAACATCCGGAGATGAGCTTGCTTTTCCGGCATGAAGACTATAAGTCTACATCTTCTCACAGATGCCAATTACTGGGCCTTTATTTCCTCGCTGTCTCCTGTGTGGGCTATTCCTCTTCTTCACAAAAACAGTGAGTTTGTCGCATTCACCACTCTAGGGTTACCTTCCTCCTTGCTTATGATTCATCTCCAGCATTATTCCTCTTGAGTCACTGCTTGCTAATGGATCTTTCACGGACTAACTGTTCAATTGCCTGAGCCAAAACAGATATTGCTTTTCTATGGTTGATGCCTTTGTTTTATGTTCTTTTCCAACTCCAGATATATGGCTTTCTATTTCAATATCAGCAATCATGACAAGTTTCCTTTCTTCCTTTTAGCTCATCGGCATTAATCTCTTCTCCTTCTAAGGTTTTCTTGTCTCTACACCGTCCAGTCTTGCCATCAGTGTTTCTTGTGTCCTATCCTTCTGCCTTAATTGTTTGATTGGCTGCATAAAGCCCAATGAAGACCTAAAATAAGAAAATATCTTATTCTCATTTTGCTACTTCTAGCAAAGGGATGAACTATGCTTTCCCCCTTCTTGAAGACCTCACTGAAAAAAAATCTTTTGTTCTCATTTTGATAAGTTAAGCAATGGGTCGAGCTGTGCTAATGATTTTCTCTTGAGGATCCTTTTGTATATTATTTTCCCTCGATCTGTTGTATGCTGTATGGTTGCTTCAGAGACAAGCTCACCCAAGAGACTTGCATTCAGAACTCACTTCATTCTTTCTCTTTTTATCCTCTCTTCAGCCAACGTATTGACCGATCCAAGACCAACGAATTCATCACTTGCATGCTCCATCAGCTATTCCAAAACTTTGCTATTCCAAGGTTGCATGCTTTGTTAACTCAAATTGTGTTTCGCTATATATGAATTTATTTTCTTGTGGTCATGTCTTGGTCTATATTTCTAGTTCATGTGACAAGTTGGGCATACATAATTACTATGTTTCAGCTTGAGACGGGTAGATAAATTATTTATGTGGTGGGTTTAGTCTCACATTAGTATTTTAGGCCTTGGATTTCTACATTTGAGTCCTATGCATACAGCTACAGATGCAACACAATATCTCCTTTACTCAAATTCAACAGTATCCTTATAGTTTGCTTGAACTATGAAACATTACCTGTGGCTTCTTTTGAATAGTCAAAAGAATACTAGACATGTAGCATAGAAGATTATACATAAACCTATTACTGATCAGACAATCTTCATTTACCAATTAAAATTTTCTCTAGAATCTGTACACTTTGATAGGTCCAGTGTAATTTTTAGGAGATTCCACAAACCATCACATCCACTTAATCATAATCAAGCAATTTCCACAAACATCTCAAGCACTCTGTAGTTCTTGCAAAATACTGGGCGCGGCGCCATCAATTTAAATTCAAGAGTTTATGCCCTTGAATTTTGTGATTTCATATTTCCTATATTGGCAATCATCTTATCCAATCAAATTATTTATGATAAATAATATATGGCTTTGTTTGCATTCTGCCATCCTCACATCATAGAATAATGATGACAAAAGAATTTGGGATATGAAATAATGGTAATCAGAGAATCTTCTACTTATTAAGGAACCCTACCAAAGACTGCACTGTATAAAAATATACCAATTGCTACAACTCAGGTTCAACTTTCTTTTTTATTATGCAGTCAAGCTTTTTTAATCCTGATTGTTTTCTATTGTCTTTCTGGATTTAGTTTTTACAATTGTTGCCTTGTTTATACATTAACTAAACTGAGTTCATGGAAGACAGGCAGGTGAGCTTATGAAAATTGAATATCAGAGAAAGGCTGATTCGCTTGATCGGCAAAAGAAGCATGGTGCCAGGACTGAAGCACTGGAAAGAACTAAAGCAGCAGTTAGCCATTTACAAACTAAACTCATAGTCGACATGCAGTCGGTGGATTCAACTATGTCAGAAATCGAGCGTATACGTGATAAACAACTTTACCCAAAACTTGTGGATCTTGTTGATGGGTAAGGTTTTTTTTTAAAGTGTAATTTCTTGAAGCATCATCATTTATTATTCCTAATGTAGAATATTTGTTCAACTAGATTAATGCTCCATTTAATATCTATTTTCTAACTATTGTCCTTAAGATACTAAAATTCTTCTCTTTGCCTCACGATTGGCCTGGTATTGTGAGGTTTTGACTAATATGTACAATGCATGATATTCGAAACTCGCCATGTTCGGCATGATTTTTTTTTCTCTTGCGTTAATGTACATAGCTGTGCACAAAAACCAGCCTGTCTCCAAGCAAATGCACACCACTTCAAGCCCCAAATTGGCAGCTTGTATTTAGCCTTTTGAACTTATATAATAGAGAAATTAGGTGACAGGTTCGGTCCACGAGGGTAATTTTGAAAAGTGCAGATGGATTCTGACGGACGGCCTAGCCTCAACACCATGGGGCGTATGATATGCCCTATGAGAGATTCGAATCTTCTTTACATGAGAATCCATCTTACCTTTTACCATTGCACAGGGCGCCTTATGAACTTATATGATGACTAGGGCTGTTGTCTTGAGGTTTCATGAATCATCACAAGTGCATAATGCTCATCATCTGTGTTCTAAGAAGCATATAACGTAGAAGGTGACTCAACTCAATCCCCATAAGAACATAGACTGTTACCGTAGTGCTACTTTTTTTTATTGGTACATGTTTCTGCTGACATCACTAATTAATATAATACCATCTTTCATTTTCAGGATGGCCAAGATGTGGCAGGCCATGCTGATGCATCACAGTACCCAGATGAAGATAGTTATGAACCTTAGAGCCCTTGACGTTTCAAATGTTCCCAAGGAATCAAGTGAACAACAATATAGCCGCACATTGCAGCTTCACCAGGTCGTCAAAGGGTGGCATAGTCACTTCCGTAAACTTGTTACTCATCAGAAAGAGTATGTGACTGCTCTTAATAGTTGGTTGAAGTTGAGCATCATCCCAATTGAAACTGGCTTGAAAGACAGAGAGAAAGTATCATCTGTACAGAGACCACCGATTCAGCCTTTCCTGCATGCCTGGCACGATCAACTGGAGAAAATCTCGCTTGAGGTCGCAGCCAATGCTATCCAAAGCTTTTCAGCTGTCATAAGCACAATCCTGACCCTCCAGGATGAGGAGATGAAGCAGAAAGAAAAATGCGAGGAGCTGCACAGGGAGTATTTGAGGAAAAATCGAGCTTTTGAAGAGTGGTATCGGAGGTATGCTCATAAGATGAGGGTATCAACGGTTGGTGCACCCGAGACTGCGGAAGGAGCAACCGAGATAGATCAGGTGGAGGAGAGGAGATCAGCTGTTCAGTCTCTCAAAACTTCGCTCGACGGAGAAATTGAAGCCCGCCGGAAGCTGCTCAAGCAGGTGAGGGAGAAGTCTGTTACCAGTCTCAAGACGCATTTACCTGAGCTATTCCGAGCTTTGTCGGAGTTCGCTGATTTGTGTACCAGGATGTATACTAGTTTGAAGTCGATCGCTGAACAGACTCAATAACAGACTCACTCACCAGCTTGATAACGTACAGATCCCCAGTTTTATGGTCTTTTTTTTCGAAGTATATTCTGTTAGTTATTTGATTGGGGTGTTCATATTGGATTAACTGGTAATTGTAATTAATTCTGTTTATGATTTATTTTTTAAACCGATTTGAGTGAATGTAATTAGCTCATTAAGAAAATAATTTGGTTTCCACATTCCACTCCATTTTTTCCTTTTGTTTTTAAAAACGATTTGACTGAATCGGAGTAACTCAAATAAAATGAAAATCTTGATGCATATGTATGGGAGATATCGCTCCTTTTGAATGCTTCAGTATATCCTATAATAAAATATAAATATATAAATTACAAAGGTATTTTATTCTAGTTATCTTTTATGGTATCCTCGTTTTAATGGCCTCTTCGTAACTATCTAACGTCATTGAGAACAGAATTTCAATAAGAACCTAATTGATAAGTGTACGAGTGAAATAAGAACCTAAATTGATAAGTGTACGAGTGAGATCTACCTAGATAATAAAATTTTTTATCGAAATTTGTAATCATTATCTGACGGAGTCAATCCTGACCCCTTTACGTACGTATGACTGATAAATTTGTTGCTTAAATCAGCCTTATTATTACTAGCTAATAAAAAGATAATGATTAATTTTATGTTAAAAATGAATATATATATATATATATATATATATATATATATGTATGAAAAACGGCAATTTATCAAAAGGCGCATCTAAAAATTGGTATTTACTAAAAGGTGTCCCATGGTTTCATTTTCACCAAAAGACGCACTAATTTTAGTGAACTTCCTCTTATACCCCTCCTGCTATGCACTGCCTTTCTCTTTCTCTCTCAATAACAAATTCCGAGACGCCAGCACGTGATGTTTCATACTTTTATTTTAAAATAATATATTTGGAATCGGCGCTAAAAAAAACGTAAGGTCTACAGTAATTGAAAAATTATAAAGAAATAATCTTTATCCTAATGTACACGCATGCAAATAGAAATTCCTAATGTAAGATCTACAGTAATTGTAAAAAAAATATAAGGTCTATAGTAATTAAATCATCTAACTTATTTAAAAATATAAATAAATAATTTTTATAATTAATTAATAGAAATTAATATATTAAATAATATTTAATAAATTCATTCATGTAAAAAAAATTAAAAAAATGAAAAAAAAAATTAAAAAAAAATGAAAAGAAAGCGTGGGCCTGAAATAAATTATTTCAGGCCCAGCGTAAGCCTGAAATTTTTTATTTCAGGCCCACGTTGGGCCTGAAATCTTTTGATTCAGGCCCGACGTGGATCCAAATTATTTTTTCTATTTTAAAAATATATTAATATATAAAAAAAACGTATCAAAACACTTAATTTCAGATTCAAACGCAGGGCCTGAAGTCATCCCAAGAGGGTCTGAAGTCAAATAACTTCATATCCTATAAATAATTAATTTAATAAATAACAATTAAATATAAATAAGTATTTTTAAAATTAAAAAATTTTCAGTGCCCTGGGGCCTGAAGTCATCAGACTTCAGGCCCTCCATCATTGATATAAAAAATTTTTTTATAAAAATATTTAATATATAATTACATATTATATAGGAGTAGTTTAGGTATATCAGTGAGTTTAGGTGCCGAAACATCTAATAGGAGTGGTCTAGGAGATGAGATTTTGGGTGTCGAAACATCTAATCTTGTTGTATCACCAATGATATAGAGTTTTTAGAATTCCAAATATGGTAGGTCTATCAGTGAGTTTTGCTCAAAACTCACTGATATACCTAAACCACTCCTATAGCATTGGTGATACAGCAAGATTAGAGGTTTCGGCACCCAAATTCTCATCTCCTAACTCAACCCTGTCTACTGATATAGAGTTTTCAGAATTCCAAATATGGTAGGTCCATCAGTGAGTTTTGCTCAAAACTCACTGATATACCTAAACCACTGTAGCGACCCGCCTTCTCTACCTTAGACGGACCGTTACTTGTCTACTTCTTGACTCTAATGCACGACTAAAAATGCGGAACTTTCTTTTTATTTTTTTTGTATTTAAATCTATCTAAGGATGATGTTCTAACTTTAACAGTCATGCATGATACAATGGCACACTTCCTTTCTCTAAAATTCTAAACATTTAAACTCATCACACAAGGTTCTATAACATTACTAAAACATTATGGAATATGAATGCAACTTTTCTAAGCATATTTAAAGCAATAAAAACTTAATTCAAAAGGAGACTAACAATATCTTGGCACATGCATCAAATAGCTACATCAAAGTATCGATATTCAAAACTACTCACACTCATGCTCATCCAATGCAATCATAAGGATATGTATACTGAATAGAATGACATGGAATCTTTACTCGTGGTTTTAAGACATGCAAAATATCTAAAACGCAATTATTTGGATAAATTCTATGTGATCTAACTTAAACTAAGAATCTGTAACAAATGCACTTTAAGTCTTTTATTCATCTTGTCCCAAGGACCTCTCCAAGGTCAGCCACCACACACACGTCACTCAGCACTGCCTTGTCGCCTTCCTTCAGAATTGCTTGCCTTTATCTTTACCTGCAGCAAGAGGAAATGCAACTAATAAGCATAAAGCTTAGCAAGTACTATCTAGCTCACAAAATCTCGAAATGCGCAAGCATACTTTTTAAACAATGGGAAATCACATGAGATACTTCTATGCTTAAAAGAGACACTAAAACATGTATAACTCCAAAAATATGCATACTCAAGCATTAATAAGTCTTAACTCACTTTTTCTTGGCTTAACTTGAAACTTTAGCAATTCTTTAACTTTAAATCTTTCTTTAACTTTTAGAAAACTTCCTTAAATTTTAGAAAAACTTTGCTAAAGCATATACTTGAAAATAATAACTCACTTGGATCCACTTAAGACGTAAGTACCATCTTATGCGCGTTCCCTAAAAGGTTGGGGTAGCGAGCCACCAATCCTAATAGAGCAGACCTTGGTCTACCAGGGCCAAGACCTTGGAATTGGACACCTGGATTTCTTTAACGACGCCCTTGGACGCCGGGTACTGGCCTTAGAAAATAAAATACTTACTTTTTCTTATCTTGAATGTCTTGGCATTTTAACGAGCACCTTGTGTGCCCAAATCCCTAAGTCTTGACTTTTGGGGATTTCTTAAGGCCTTGGCCTTTTCTTTTCTTATCTTTATCTTCTCTTTTCTTTTCTCATAACTTTTCTTAGCCCCTAACCTCATATAGGGTACTTAATCAAACTTATACAAGCATGGATTAAACTAGAGTTACATGCAAAATCATAAACTAAAGGAAAATTTGCATTTTTAACTTTCTAACGGGAAAAACTTACGGAAAACCGCCTCTTACTGCAAGTGAGCAGTACTTACATCGATATCTTGGACTTACAACCAAGAACGGCGTCGGAGGTTCCGGAGAAACTCGGAGTCTCGGAGATTTCTTCGCGCTCACGCGTTCCTCTCGTCGCGGGGATCCCGAATATCGGAAAATCTCTTGGAGGAGAGCCTTGGCCGGCCATCGGAGGAAGGTCCTAGGGCTTGGTGTGGTTTCGCCCAAGAGAAGAGAGGAGGGGGCGTGCGTGCGGCTTGGGGCGAGGAAGCGTTTGGAAGTTGCCGAACCAAAAAAAAATTAAAAAATCACTTAAGTTCTTCTATTTATACCAAGGGGTATTTCGGTTCAACTTACTACTTAACTTAATATCTCTCTATTTTCTTTCAGCACACCCTTGCTGGGGCTCCTGGTTAACCCGACTAACTTAAGTCATTGGTCCCATGGGAGGTCTCGGGTTCAAAACTCGTCCAGGCAACTTTTTGCCGAAGACTCTATTTCTTTTAATAAAAATACTAAACGGACTCGGAAAATTCCATAAAAATATTCTAAAAATTCCTAAAAATATCTAGAATATTTCTAAAATATTTTTAAATAGTTCTAAGGACTTTAAGAACTTCAATATGGAAATTTCGGGGCGTTACAACTCCTATAGCATTGGTGATACAGCAAGATTAGATGTTTGGGTACCCAAAATCTCATCTCCTAGCTCAACCCTGTCTACTGATATAGAGTTTTCAGAATTCCAAATATGGTAAGTCCATCAGTGAGTTTTGCTCAAAACTCACTGATATACCTAAACCACTCCTATAGCATTGGTGATACAGCAAGATTAGAGGTTTCGGCACCCAAAATCTCATCTCCTAACTCAACCCTGTCTACTGATATAGGGTTTTCAGAATTTCAAATATGGTAGGTCCATCAGTAAGTTTTGCTCAAAACTCACTGATATACCTAAACCACTCTTATAGCATTGGTGATACAACAAGATTAGTTGTTTCGGCACCCAAAATCTCATCTCCTAGCTCAACCCTGTCTACTGATATAGAGTTTTCAGAATTCCAAATATGGTAGGTCCATCAGTGAGTTTTGCTTAAAACTTACTGATATACCTAAACCACTCCTATAGCATTGGTGATACAGCAAGATTAGAGGTTTCGGCACCCAAAATCTCATCTCCTAGCTCAACCCTGTCTACTGATATAGGGTTTTCAGAATTTCAAATATGGTAGGTCCATCAGTGAGTTTTGCTCAAAACTCACTGATATATCTAAACCACTCCTATAGCATTGGTTATACAACAAGATTAGTTGTTTCGGCACCCAAAATCTCATCTCCTAGACCACTCCTATTAGATGTTTCGGCACCAAAACTCACTGATATACCTAAACTACTCCTATATAATATGTAATTATATATTAAACATTTTTATAGAAAATTTTTTTATATCAATGATGGAGGGCCTGAAGTCTGATGTCTTCAGGCCCTCCTAGGGCCTGAAGTCGGATGACTTCAGGCCCCAGGGCACTGAAAATTTTTTAATTTTAAAAATATTTTTTTTATATTTAATTGTTATTTATTAAATTATTTATTTATAGGATCTGAAGTTATTTGACTTCAGACCCTCTTGGGATGACTTCAGGCCCTGTGTTTGAATATGAAATTAAGTGTTTTGATACGTTTTTTTATATATTAATATATTTTTAAAATAGAAAAAATAATTTGGATCCACGTCGGGCCTGAATCAAAAGATTTCAAGCCCAACGTGGGCCTGAAATAAAAAATTTCAGGCTCACGCTGGGCTTGAAATATTTTTATTCCAGGTCCAACGTGGGCCTGAAATAATTTATTTCAGGCCCACGCTTTCTTTTCATTTTTTTTATTTTTTTTTTCATTTTTTTAATTTTTTTACATGAATGAATTTATTAAATATTATTTAATATATTAATTTCTATTAATTAATTATAAAAATTATTTATTTATATTTTTAAATAAGTTAGATGATTTAATTACTATAGACCTTACGTTTTTTTACAATTACTGTAGATCTTACATTAGGAATTTCTATTTGCATGCGTGCACATTAGGATAAAAATTATTTATTTATAATTTTTCAATTACTGTAGACCTTACGTTTTTTTAGCGCCGATTCCAAATATATTATTTTAAAATAAAAGTATGAAACATCACGTGCTGGCGTCTCGGAATTTGTTATTGAGAGAGAAAGAGAAAGACAATGCATAGCAGGAGGGGTATAAGAGGAAGTTCACTAAAATTAGTGCGCCTTTTGGTGAAAATGAAACCATGGGACGCCTTTTGGTAAATATCAATTTTTGGGTGCGCCTTTTGGTAAATTGCCGTATGAAAAATGATATGCTCAAAACAAAAATTCAAGGAAAATCTCAATAAATAATATGATATCGTAATTGTAGTGATCTTTGATGAATTTATCGTGCTCCCCAAGGTATAGTTTGATTTGGAAGGACGGTCGGAGGCCATCGATAGTATTCCGGTGACAATCAGATATGTACATGTTGACTTTCACATTATTTCTTGAGATTTATTCCTTATCAAACGTAGCCAAATCTATTGGATATAATATTATCTTATATTGCAAAAGGTTATTTCTATGACTCAAATTCATGATCACAAAGTTACATGATAATAATTTTATCATTATACCGACACTCCCCTTCATCTCAAATGATAAATAATTAATGAAAAAAAACTTGTATGGTTAAAATCATGTCACTTTGACTTAAAAAAATGATATTAGAGGCTTCATGAAAGTCTCAAATGAGATTTACGGTTAAAATCGTGCCACTTTTATATAATTAAATATTTCTATAATAAATTAAAGTTCAGCATACAAATTTTCCTTATATAAAAAAGTACTTATATTTTCATCGACTATACGTTGAGAGAGGATGGTTTCATTAATATTTTAAATTTTACAAAATGTTAATTGAGATATATATTCCTTACTGTGACAATTGATTTGTTGAACCATTCAATATCTTATTGAATGGAAGATTATCATTAGAAAATTGTATAATTAACAATATCAGATAGAACCTAAGATTAAAATATTCATCTATATTAATTACTTTTGTATTTTTAAAAAATAAAATATATACATTTTTTTCTTAGTTGGTTTTATATTGCAAAATATTAACAATGCCATTTTTTATTTTTTTAATTATTTAAAAATAACTGTCATCGCTCAGTTCAATAACTAATTCAGAAGTTCAAAACCTATAAATTTTCTCAAATAGATATTTTAGAACATTTAGTTCACATGCAGAGGTCAAAACGTATAAGTCTTGTACACATCAACTCTGTCCAAGGCAATTTTTCTTAGAAAAGGGTGAAACTAATTTCAGTCATATGCAAATAATATGTACTAATTGACATTTCTGAATTTTGTTTAAAAGGTTATCAAATTTGTATCGGACAATCGACTTCTAGACTCAGAAGAAGAGTTCATATTACATGAGATCTTAGTACCCCTCTTTCATAGACTTTGGAGAAATGATAGTATGATGTGAGCTTTACTCCATAGAGACAATTTCTTAATGGACTTAGGAGTGCAAATCAACAAGGGGAAAGACAATGGACTTATCTGGTGTTTATGTGGTTATAATTATACTTTTAGTACCCATTGGGATGGTGAGAGACTTTTTAAATCTTAAAATTCTCCGGGTCAAAGAAGCCCCTATTTAAAAACATCACGAGAGGTGAATATTCGATTAAAATCGAATTGAAATAATAATATCAAATTATTTTTTTAACTAACCGAATTGATATAATTTTTTAATATCAAACAAATCGAACCAATAGAGTATCGATTAAAAATTGAATTAATGAATTTTCCTAATTAAGCTCTAATAATTCAATTCGATTTAATAAAATTTGATTTTGATCTAAAAAAATTTAAGATCTAAAATTTTAATTCGGTTTAAAATTTTGATTTAGTCGTATTCGGTTTAACCGAATAAAAATTTTTAAAAGTGAATCTAAACTGAATTAATTGATTTTTTAAAAAACAAATTTTCAAAAAAACCAAATCAAATTTTAAAATTCGATTAATTTAATTTAAGTGAACTTTTACTTACTCTAATTAAACTTGTAAAAGAGTACGAGGCATTCTAGCCAATCATAGGAGAAAACCGGATTCCTAAAATCATTCTTCCTAAAATCTATTAGTTAGTTCGATGCTTAGATATAATCCAATTAGAAAATCAGAAAATATTATTAACCATGAAAAGATTACATTTGCTCTTTCATCCGAGTATCTGACCTTTCCTATCCGCCACCCTCAGATGGACGGTTCGATGGAGAGGATCGCAATGATACGGGCCATTTAGGATCGCTTTCAATACTTGCACTAGACACAGACAAAATGAGCCGTCAGATTCCATACACGTGTCCCATACGGTCAACTTAGGAAACTTGCATATGAAGATTTACAAATTATTTTGCGTAGAATCTACACATCTCCTTGGACTCACAATCGCAACGAAATAAAAGGCGGGAAGAGAGAAAGGAGGAGAGAGATGAAGCCTTGAATTTGAAGGAGAAAATCTCGTGGCGGTGGCGAATGGAAACGCCTCCTCCGTCGGTCATGGCCAATGATGACACCGAGATATTCATTAATTTCCCCCCCTATTTTTATCCATATCCAAAATCAAGGATCTTCTCCTTCCGAAAGAAAGAAAGAGAGAGAAGAGGCATGAATTGAATGTATTCGCCACGTCGATTCTCCAGACCAACCCTATTTGAGCAACGAGTTTGATGATCAAATTATATGGTACTCGCCACACATCTCTTCCTTTTTTTAAAAGGTTGAATCTTGAATACGATATTTTAAGATTTCCAAGATTTTTGGCTTAAATTTTATATCTGTTAATTTTTCTCAGGGAAGGAGTGTGTGCGAGCCCGCACCTCCGCAAACAAGGAAAAGGGCAAGCAATCTTTAAGGCGCTCGTTCTTTCATTGTTTGCAAGGTTGGATCTTGATTTCGATTCTTGACATTCTTCCATTTTTCCGTTAATGGAAATTTCGTATCTCGTTCCTTCATTCTTGCATTCCAGTAGAATTCTGATTAGATTATTTCTAAATTCATCAATGTGAAAAGGGAAACCATGCAATCCTGTTCGAGTAACAGACAGGATTGTTTGAGGTGTCCTTTCACCTCCTTATATTGGTTAAGTGGTTACATTTTGGCTCAAACATTGATGGATTTCTATTGGATTTCGAGCTGATCTTCCATGTCTTAATTGGTTCCAACAAACACGGAGTAATTTTGATCTTCAGTCAGAAAAGGAGGTTCAAATCTTGAGAAGAAAAGGGTGATAACTCCTGTTCTAAGTGAGAGAGCTAGTGTTTCTTTGAGGTAATACTCTACATTTTTTCTCCTTAGATTTGAAGTTAATAAAACATCTTGGCACAAATTATTGACAGAGTTTGTGAATTTTAGTTTCATTATTTTACTAGTACTTCATACGTTTGAAAACAAAAAAAAAATTTGAATAGAATTTCCCCATACCAAAATCCAAAGTGATAAAATTCAACCAAAATTAGTTACATTGCATTTGAGACATCCTTGAAAACGTGAGATCAAAGGAATGCAGAAGTAATGGAAAAAAATATTTTGGATTAAATATCCTATATAGGCCCTTGTCTCTCCCATGCTTGATTTCGTTTTTCTTCTCAATTTCTAAATTTTTCAGGGAAAAGAAACTAAAAATATAAAATATTTGCAAATCAGACAAAACATGACCAAATGTCTATCCTAAACTGGCCAAGTTGACAAGTATGCAGCATTCTTAGAAATCTTATGCAAGGACACATTAGAGAGAATGATAGGGATAGAAGGATTGAAAAAGGGGGTTGGAAGGAAGATGAGGATAAATTCACTGTTTACTAAATTCATACTTTCTTTCTTCATAAGTAAATAACTTATTGAGATTTTATTCCTTTCCTAATTTCTTTCTTTCCTACAAGATCTATCTTTCCAATCTTCTCTTTGATACTATACAAACTCTTAATTGCACAAGATTCAATGAATTGATGAACTATACATTGTACATCATAGAAAAATGCAAAAGAATTGTGTTTTTCTTTAGTTTTTATTTAAAATGTTAATATTTGTTACGTACTTTTAATATTATTTGCATGTTTTCTTAATTTTATAAATTCTATTATTTTCTCTCCTAAAATTTTAATATTATTAAGTACTTTTCCAAATTTGTAAATTCTCTATATTGATACTTAATCCTTATTTCCTTCATATTTTGATAAGAAAAATTGATAGAATTTATCGCATAACTTTTATAATATTATGATTTTGGTTGTAAAATGGATATCACAAAAATTTGGAAAGGATTCAAAACATATTCTAATTCTAGTATATGTTACCAAAAATAAATTTTTTTGGGACAAAATAGTTTTTAATAATAATGTAAGGTTTGGTAATACAAATAATTACTTAATATAAATGAAATGATAAAATATGATTAACAACATAACTTTATACAAAATTAAATAAAAAATAAAATATGAAAACTTAAACAAATATTTCAAAAAAAACATAACTTTACAATAGGTGCCCATTATAACCTTTAAGTTGGTGCATAAATATCATTGAAATCAACTTGTGATACTAGAACTTCTTAAGCATTTGGTTAGTAAATTTGCTAGCTAATTATTAGAGTTGACAAGTGACGTCATATTCTTGGATAGCATCTTCTTTTTGACAAAGCGATGATTAATTTCTAAGTATTTAGTTCTCTCGCTAACTATGAATCAGAGGTAATCACAATATTATTCATAGGCTCTATGCTAGTATATCTCAACTCCATCAATATCTGTTAAATAATATATCCTAATCGATTGGCTGACTGTTTGTTTTTAAAAAAAAGGATTAATGAGGTTAGGTAATGTCGAATCTCGGGTGACCAGCTCGATCCCACGCAAGTTTTCCACCGACCGTAGGGTAAATCGGAAAGCGCTCGCAGCGGGCGGTCCAAAAGCCCAGTGTCCCATGATTCTGCCCCATTTGGAAGAAAAATTCTTGCAAAATATGCCGTAGCTGGGGATCGAATCGCGGATGCCTGAGATAACAACTAGTCATCCTTCCGATGCACCATAGCCCTAGGGACGGCCGACTGCTTGTTCTAAAAGCTTGAGGTGGTGGATACATGATAACCAATTATCTTTAACATGGTATCACAACTATTGATGGTGGTAACACCTGTTCATCAACAAATCCCTCTTCCTCTCACTTGTCATTGGTGTAACTCAGTCATGATGTTGTATCTTATCATGAGGAAGACTGTTCTCTACATTCCGCGCTAAGGAAACCAAACCTTGTGACCCTTAGCAAGGTGAGCATAAGTGATTTTTTTTTTTGAACATTCTTTGCATTGACTAGTTGCCTGCATCATCACGTCATTGTTCACAACATCTCATGCACCTAGGGCTGTAAATGAATTAATCACAAGCAAACTTGGTGTTTACCTTGGTAAGAGCTTCTTTGTGTTCATTTAACATACACAAAATCAATTAAATAAATAAGCTTGAATAACCTTTTAAACTAGATGAACAAGCTTGAATTGCCCATAAATAATGTCCATGAATAAAGCTTCTGAACCGTGTCCATCAATAAAAGTCTTATTAAACTTATAAATAAATAAATAAGCTCTTGAAACAAACAAGCTTGGAGCTCAATAACCAACAAAACAAAAATAGTTTTAAAATGTAAAAGTTTCAAAGAATCAAACATGTTGAATCAAGTATTCCATAAAATCTAAATAAACCAAACTCAAGTCAAACTCCAATCAATTTGAATCTCAAAAAGAAAAAAAAAACTAACCAAGAATGAACAGTTGTATCAGTAGCTTGGTTAATTTTAGACTAGATTTTAATTTGTTTCGTTATCTTATTAAATAATTTTGAACAACACAAAGTTTGGTTTGACTTGGTTTGTTTATAGGTCTATATGTGCTTTCTCTACGCAGTGGACCATGTGTATGAGTTCAGTGGAGACCCCCACATCTCCCAATTGCAAATTTGTGTCAATTATGTTGTGTTGATACCGACTCCATTGCTTGACACTGCTGTGTTGTTGTCTGTAACGTATTCTACAGCAGTTCATTCATCCATCCCACTCACCTTTAGGTCAACACCAGTGCCCAATCTACCTTAGGCCTCAATCCTGAAGCCAGCAACCCTCCATTTTTGGACTAGCAGCAAGCCCAAATCAGAACTTATTTGACCTAGCCCATTCAATATCCCACATAAAAACAGCAACCTCTTTGTTTGATCCGACCCTTTCAAGTCACTGTCAGCAGTTCATTTTTATTTTAAGAATGCCAGATTCTTGAATAGGTGGACAACAAAGTTGTAAGACTCACTCCAGTATCCAGGTAGGCCTCGATACTCACATTATAGATGATTTGGATATGTTTTGGACGCATGTTGTGTCCCTAACATCACTTAGTAGACTATATTAATATTCTAGAGGAGTACTCGAGCCTCCTCCAATTCCAGACTATTGTCAATGTTTCATCCCAGCTTAGCACCTTATTTGCTCATGGAGGTAGATAAATTGAGTGCTTATTCTGTATTTTTGGGCCATTCCCTAGATTCAATATCTATCATAACATTTTTGGGTTCACTTTTTTTATGCTAATGTTACAATAGCTAATGAGTCTCACTCAACAATTAAATGCATTAGAGATGTTTCCATCTCACCTATGCTATGTTTGGTTTGTGTGTTTTATATCTAGACTTTTCACTTTTGTGGATAAACTTGCTAAATCATTGAACTCTATCACCTTTGGTTCTATTTTTGTTTCTATTCAAGATTCATGGACAAACAAAGTAATTAGTGTGGGGAAAGAGTACCATAGGTTTTACCAATTGGATGTATTTCCATTCTTTTAGCTCCACCCTTCATCCCTTTAGATATATAGTTGTCTCATTCTACCTACATTTTAAAATTTGAGGCAAATGGTTCCTGCTATATAATCTTCAATCTCTTGAAAGTCATGGGCCTCCATGTGCACTTCCATGATTTACTGTGACAGTTGGTGGAAACTTTCATGGGGTCGGTCCGATCATCTAAGGTTCGCATTACCTACCCGGTTAATCATTTTTTTCAATCTCTTGAAAGTCAATTATGTTAGATAAGTAAATATACCAGGTCCTCTGTCCCTAGAAGTGTTCATAGGCGTACTTCTGTACCATCTACTTCAGTTCATTCAAATTATTTAGAGTCCAAGCTATTTTAGTTATGGCTTTTGATTCAGACACTTTATTACTTTATTGATGACTAACTAGAATAACATGATCTTTTCTAATAAAAATAATATTTTCTTTTTCTCTTTTGATGATGAAATTAAATCCATTTTGACATCTCTTATACATAATGATAATTCTAGATAATGTTTATCTCACACTTTTAATTATTTTTTATTGAATCTTAGCGTCTGTCACTAGTTCACATTGCCTACCTGCACTTTATTAAAATAATATAAAAAAATTAAAGTATCAACATCTTGTTGGGACTACTTGAACTTTACTTCTACATATGCATGTTCTGCTTTCTTTTTGGGGTGATACTGATACCATTCTCATATGTAATTATTTGCGATCTCCACTCTAGCGTTAAATTTCCTTTCCTGTCCTCTTTAAGATGTTATATATTCATTGCTACTAGTGCTTTTTGGATGCACTTGCTTTGTTCTTAGTTTCTCCTAGCCACTATAAATTATTTTTTATAGGCCATTAAGTGCATTTATCTCAAATATTATCGTCTCCAAACATATTGTATGTACCTTTAACTCTATTGATATAATCCTTTTCGAGTCAACTCATTGTTTTCCCTTGACTCCATCTCACCTGTATCCCAGTAGGAAATTTTCCCTGTATCTACGTACCGACAAGACCCTACATGCGGACCTCCCCCACCATTTGTCATTGTTGACCTACAACTTGAGGTACCTCCTTCATGGGTGTACAATTGACAACCATATCGTAAAGACACACCAACAACTTTTGGAGATTCTCTGCTTTCCTGTCATTAGCTGTTGTCCTAGATCCCGGTTCTAATTTGAACTTGTCCATTTGCTTTTTACAAAGGTACTCATAAATATTTAACTGTACATTCATTTTCACATTTTATATCCTGTGCAGCTATGTCACCACAATACTATGCCTTCAACCTAAAAATTCATCCCAAATCTTTGAGGCACTTTGGGATCCAAGGTGGTGGCACACTATAATCAATGAGATAAATTCTCTTCACTCTAATGTCACTTGGGAGTATATTTTTCTATTAACTTTTTAAATGTTCTCTGGATGATACTAATGACTGCGTTAAAGTTCATCTATATTGATACTTTTCCCAAGTGGTCAAGTTTACTTCAATTCATCTCTTCCTTTCTCGGGTTGTTATGCCCATTTATCAGCTTGATAATCAAGAATCTCGGATTTGATCCTGAAGGGGAGATTACTCTTGTGCGTAAGTTGAAGAAGTCATTGTATGCATTGAAACTATCTTGAAGAGTTTGGTTTGGGAAGTTTAGCTTAACTCTGCATTACAACAAGAACATTAAGTATTATAGATCACTCACTTTTCTATCTTGGTGGCAAAAGGTGATTCTTTCGTCCTCAATGTCCCCACTAATCCGTCCCAGGACTAACACGGAGGAGATAAATCACGGGGACTACTAGCCCGGATGCTGTGGTAAGTGCATGGGGAGGGCGGGCAAACTGGCTTTGCCAGATTTTGACCCCTAAATCTCATAGTGACAACACTCACGTATTAACCATCAATTCATCCCGTGGAGACACTCACGTTTCTACCTTGTTTCATAGTCAGGAAGACTTATTTTTCTTATTGTTTATATGGATGGCATTATCACACTTACAATTGCTTATCACAATTGTAAATTGAAAGATTATCTTCATCAGCATTTCCAAACTAAAACCTTGGATAACCTCAAATACTTCCTAGCTATAAAGGTTGCTTGCTTAGAAGAAGGTATTTATATCTTATAGCACATGTATGTATTAAATATACTCGAGGAGGAGGATAGCATTATAAGGACTAAATCAAACATATGGATCAATGTCAGATTAATACCAAAACAAGGGAGTCATTGATTGTTCGGAAAAATTACAAATTAGACTGATAGGAAACTGAAGACTGAACTATCTCACAATCACTAGACTATGTCGTTTGTTGTTAGTGTGGCCAATAGTTTCTAGAGAATCCATGCCATGGCCATTGGGTGTTAACCATAAAAATTCTATGATATTCCCAAAATGCTCCAAGGAAAGGTATTGTTCCATGATGGAGGTTATTTTCAGTTTGTGGTTAGTTTGAAGCAGATTGGTAGATTCTCTTACTATCAAACAATCTGCATCCAAATAGTGAATATTATATTTTTGAGAGGTATTTGTCACGCCCTCAGAGCCCATGCTGCTCGAAAATCGGGCAGCATCTCCCCTGTACAGCGGACAATTTGAGATATTTATACACAACTCTCTACAAAATATAGCTCAGCCTCACACGTCTGGCATCACAATAGTAATATAAGCTAACAACCACGCAGATAATATCGTTATAAAAGATAAAAATAAAAGAGAGCACATATCCAGATTAAAACTCAAGTTTAAATCCAAAGACCAACACACCAGACTATATATAAGTCTACTGAGAAAATAAATAACAATCTAATGAAATAAATGCGGAAATAACAAAGTGCAGAAATAAAGTAATTGCAGAAATAAAATAAATACTGAAAAACTTCACAAGAACTCGACACCATGGGACTGGCAACTGGATCCTCTCTTGGCTCCAGGTAATGCATCTATCTTCTACCTGAAACAAAATTAGATGGTGGGGGTGGTGAGTCCGGGCGGGCACTGCGGGTATAAGAGTAGATAAATGCATAGTAGAATCAAAGGTAAAATAAGCAGAAAGAAACAACAATATACAGTCTCTGAAAACAGAATAACATCTAGGCATGTGTGAAACAGAATGATAGCATAATAACAAAGTATACATGCATGTCAGCCAAATGCAACAATCGTAGCTCATATAAATGCAGCAAACACAAGAAAATGCAAAATGCAATAAATGCATATGATGCAATGACATGCGTCACCTCTGACACCAGTCAAGCCGCCATCACATTACATCTATGTGGTCGAGTGGGTAGGGCTGTGACAACTGTACGTACTCTAACGATTACCACTAGTACAAGTGATTGAGTGGGCAGGATGCTGGGAAGCCAACTACTCCAAAGACCCCAGGAAAAAGGGAGATCCACCAATAGCTTTGGTATCCCTCGAAAACAACGGTGAGGATGCTAACTGCTTGCCTACAACTCCAACATCTACTATCGATGAGTGGTCGAGTGTGGCATAACAGGACAGCTATTCACACTCTAACAACTACCATAACGAGTGGTTGAGTGGCATAACAACTAAATGATTGACGACAGCTTAACCATATGGAAGCCAATACACATCAGCATGTAACTATGCAGATATGATGTATGATACTAAATGCATAATCAACCAAATAATAACAATACAACCATACAATAAATAAATATCCGAATCACTAAACATGCAACTAATCTATTGGGTAGGATATCTCTAATGCTAACCAAACCCTAGTTATATTTAATGATTATTTCTAAGTATTCGCTTGCAAGCGGTACTTAACAGATCAGAATATCAACGGTGAGACTGTATGGAATTAAATTTGATTAGCTTAAAAATCAACCAAGTATCAACGGATGACATTAAAGAACAAAGGATAAGGTAAAACAAGCCTACTCAGAAACAAACAACCATACATTTAAGATCAATAATCTACAGAATACAAAGGAGAGGTACCCACCTTATTTGTAGAACATATCCAAGTAATCCTCTCACGTTTAGAAGTCCAACGCAAATAAATCAATGTCCTGTGCCAAGATTAAGGTTTAGCTAAGTATAAGATTAATAAAATAAAACTTAACTATTCACTAAGCATAACAAGAATCAAACCCTAGCAAAACTTAAACCATTATGTTACAAGGGTAGCTCACGGTGAAATTCATAAGCACTTAACCAATTCTTAATCCAACCATATCAAACTCCCATATCCACGTATCAAGGGCACAAGGTTGCTTCCCAACAATGATTCCACCAATCACCAGCTTAACAACATAATCAAAACTCAAGGTATTAAAATGGCAAAATCCTTTACAACTCATAACCTAACCCAAAATAGATCAACATCCCACTGTTGCTTTTAGCAAAAATTGAAAGATCTTAGATCCCTCCAAACCTGAGCATCCACGGCATAGAAACTTAGACAGAACAGGTTCTAAGAACAACTGTAGATCTGGAACAACTAAAATTTAGGAGCTACTCCAACTAATCTATCATAGACCCAAATCCTAAAGCAAAACCATCTAAAACCGAGAATTAACAGGAGCTACCCTAATTGAATTTAACTTCAAACCAAAAACAGAACTATAGCGGCAACCTTCAGATCCAAGCACCCAACCAACACCAAGGTCTATATAGAACACATGGCAGCAGGCAAAGACAAACCAGATGACAATACAACCAACCCCAACAGGGGTTTCCAAACTCAGGGCGCAACAAGATACAAGACCCATAGGAGAATACTTCAAACCAATCGATTATCAGACTTGAACTCATTGGAATGCCAACAATTATCCATCCTTACCTGAGGTACTCCTGTGTTGCTCCTTTGTTCAGTTCCAGGCCTCAAATCCGATCGGTAACACAAAGTGGAAGGCTGCGACAGTGGCGGGTCGGCAATGAGAGGTCTCGGCTAAGTGAACAACTGGCACCTTCTGTCAGCCAGTCGCGAGAGGAAGAGGGCGCTGCTGGTCTCTCTTGGTATCACCGCCCAAGAAGTGTAGCCTGAGGTGCTCTGATTGTGGAGCTGAGGGAAGGAGCAGGAAGAGAAGCAGAAGAAGACGAAGAAGAAGGAGAATGAGAAGAGGAAGAGTTGCGGTGCCGTGACAGGGAACCGCTTGCTTGCGGTGGGTTCGACGTTGGATTAAGGGAGAAATTTAGGCAAATTTATGGTTTTTGACATTTTTCAAAAAAGGTCCCCATAGTTTGGCTAATTCTAATTACACCCTTAAATTTCAATTTTAGGCATTTTAACCCTCCAAACTTTCGGTGTCTAACATAATATGGTTTATTGGAAGAGCAAGAAATATACCTTGTAGCTAGATGAAGTGCAGGGACAAATGTAGAGCCATATCCTTATTAACATGTGAACTCATTTAGGTTAAACAATTGATGACTGAGCTAGGGTGCCACCTAAAACCGATGAAGCTTTATTGTAACAATCAAATTGCTTTGTACATAGCTTTGAAAATATTTTATGATGGGAAAAAACAAATAGAGGGTAATTTTTAGTTTATCAGGGAGAACAATTTAAAGAAATAATCACCTAATTTGTCAATTCTAATGATCAACATATTAATACACACATATATAAGGGTTTATATATAAAATATCTAATTATCAATAATACATAGCTTACCAAGGGTATTTGGTAGGAATGATTCTCCTCATAACAAAATTCATATGCAACTAAAGTAATAGTCTCATAATCCACCTTTGCACTTGGTCTAACTACACTTATCTTCTCTTTGCTCTTCCAAGAAATTAAATTTCCTCTCACAAGTACTTAGTAGTGTGAGTTGATCTCCATTAAGTGTGAGAGCTTGTCAATGTATTCTACAATTTGAAGGACCACATTATTAATTGAAGAGATATTTTCTAAAGCAATCTTCAAGTTTCATAGGCTCCTTAAGTCTGCCTCTAAACGATCATGACATAGAGCTTTAAGACTAATGGATCTTGCTCATTGCTAATGATATGCTCTGTCCTCTAAGAGGAAGGTTGACTTTTAATATTTAGATCCATTATGGGTACCAAGTGACTTAACTCCCATTATACTAGTTTTCTCATGTGCACATTTTTTTTGAGACATATAAATGTATCCTCTTAGTGAACTGCTTTCATGCCAAAACATACCTAGAATGTAAACTTTGCAGTAATTACCTGTTATAATGATATCATCCACATATATAATATAGAGAATACATTTCTTAAATAGAGAGGTAAGATAAAATAGTGAGTGGTTTGATACACTTTTGATCAAATTGAAGGCATGCTGAATTGAATTTACCAAACTATGCTTTAGGAGCTTGCTTCAAATCATATAGGGATATTCTTTTGTATGCATATCCGTCACTACCTTTTGGATAGGGGTAAACAAAAATTTGGTTAAACCGACCAAATCAATTGAATTTAAAAATTTAGTGATTTTTTTTTCCTAAAAAAATTAGTGAATTCGGTTCGGGTTTTCAATAGATCGAATAAACCGAATTTTTGGACTGAATCGAATCTTTAGACCCTAATGTTTAGACTGAAACCAAATTTTTAGACGCTAATTAAAAAAATTTGATTAATGTGGTTAATTATGTTTTCGAAATTAATTAGGTTTTGGTTTTTATTAAAATTTAGTTAGTTCGGTTAAGTTCGAAAAAAATCAATTTGGTTCGGTTCAGTTTTAACCGAATACTCACCCCTATTTGGGTTGCTCTATGCATATTTCTTTCATGAAGCCACTCTCTAGAAAAACTTTCTTGATATTAAAATAATAAGGGGTCATTGAAATATGTTGCCAAAGTGAGGAACAATGGATTAAAGCAATCTTAAAACACGAGAAAAGGAATAAAGGGAATTAACTTCATAAACTTGAGTGGATCCCTTAGCTACCAATCAAGCCTTCATCGATCCATGATGCCAATAACTGATGTCTTAATTGTAATATCATTTTCAAGCTATTGTGAACTAAAAAATAGAGGTATACATACCCATGGAACATCAGAATGTAGATTATTTTCTTTCTCAACCATAGTGTATCTTCAGCCTAGGAATAAAACAACCTTAGGAATAAAGTGCGAAGCTAATGAAGAAAGAAAGAAAAACAGTTAGGTCAATGCAACAAAAGATAGAAAAGGAGAAATGAGATGAGATGCACAAACCATGAGTACCTTTTTGGGAGTTCAACAGCAAGATAAGATCTAAATCAGGTAGGATCTAGAACAAGAGGTGGTGCTAGGTGAATAGTAAAAATCTTATGGTTTTTATTGGTCCTTAATTTCTAGGTCTGCTACTCCCAATTTTTCTATTTAATTAATTAGGTATCCGACCTACTAAATACACACATAAACTCCGAAAATTAAAATTTGTACTTACCCATTTAATTAAATGAATACTTGTCATACACTCATACACACCGATAAGGGTTTATAGATATCTATATAAATGAGTACATGACACATTTAATTTTTAATCTTTTAATATTATAACAAAATTAGCAAGATTTTATCATTGTGGTTAAAATATTTTACTATTTGTAAATTATCACATTAGTGTATTACCAAAATTTTAATATTCATTATGTATTTTATTGAGATTAGTTGCAAATGCCTAAATTTGTTTGAATATCTACCATGGTTTGAAATTACCAAGCGAAACGGTCACGAAATAGTCAAAATATATTATTTTGATAAATTATCTAAACTAAATACTACTTAGCACCGAAACAATGTCTCCCGTGTCGCTGTGTTATTCACATCGATGAGTATCATTTTATGTCAGCACTTAAAACCACTGGACATGTTAAAATTGAAATAATGTTGTTATTTTTATTTTGTCTCCATGTAAGGTAACATAAAAATCATAGCATTCCAGATGAGAAGTAAATATTGGACAATTATCTAGTTTTTTTTTTTTTTCATTTTCTTCTTTATCTCTTTCCTCCTTCCACCTTTAATTTCCCATAAACACCATCAAAATATCTGCATGATACTAAAATAGTATCATTCAAGTCGGTGATAAAAACATCTTCTTGAGATTTCAAACCTTGATATGCTTTACACATCGATACCCAAATTCAATCCTTTATGATAAATAGGTGCCCAAGCCCTGACTCATTTATTTTATATACCTGATCAAATGGGTACACATTTCCATCTCTAATGGAAAAAAATGATTAACGAGGTTTTTCCAACCTCGGGCGACCGACCCGGCCCCACGGAAGTTTCCCACCGGCCGCTAGGGTAAATCGGGAAGCGCTCGTGGTGGGCAGTCTAGAAGCCCAGCGTCCCAAGGTTCGTGCCCCATTTGGAGGAAAAATTCCTGCAAATACGCCGTAGCTGGGGATCGAACCGCGGATGCCTGAGATAGCAATTAGTTACCCTATCGCTGCACCATAGCCCCGGGGTATTTCCATCTCTAATGGAAACTTTAGTGTTGATGGCCTTATATGATAAATTAACGAAATGGACAAAAGTGTAACAATCCGAAGCACTTCAATCACATGCTAAGGACTCTAGGGGGGGGGGGGGAGGATTTGACCTAAAGAAGGTTACATTTATAGATATAAACATGTGTTGTAATTGAAGATAGTGATAATGATACCATATTTACAACCAAGAATAACTAAGAAAGACATGCTTAACTCTTCCAAGTGAAATTATTTTGATTATGGTTGATAAGAGATGGAAAATTCAAGTGCATTCAAAATAACAGATAAGGTAACCTAGAAATATTATAGTGAATTAACCTAGAAATATTTTGTTGGGTGAACGAAAACACGATGATTAATAAAAATGCATTCTTAGAGATAAAGCATTGAGAGTAGAAAAAAACATATTAGTATAAAAGCAAGAAAAACATCATTTCATAACATCTTAATACAAGAACAACCAAGCTTTATTCCACTAGGTGGAGTTGGCTATTTCATAATATCTTAATAAATAAACTAAATTGGTTATCTATCTTAGTGCAGAAGCAAGAAAAAAGAGTAGTTTTTAGAATATTTTTTAAGTCACTCTTAATAGTCATTAATAGAAGTAATAAATTATTTGGAACATACTTGACCAGGATCCAAAATCATGGTTTGTAGCCTCATATCGTGCTGAGCAAAACGGTCATAACATATTATTCCTATAGACTACCAAAAGTTAATGACTGCATCGAAACGATATCTCCTATGTCATCGTGTTAATCATGTTGAAGAGTATCATTTCATGTCAACATTGGACACCCCTTGGCATATTAAAATTGAGATAATATTTGTTTTTTTTGTAGTTTGTCTCCCTACAATACCAAAATCATAACATTACAGATGGAAAACAAACATTGAACTTAACTATGTAGTTGTTTATATTTTTCTTTTTCTTTATGTATTTCCTCCTTTCACCTCTAAATTACTATCGACACCGTACATTGGAATGTCAACACAATATCGAAATAAAATAATTCCAGTCAAAAACCAAAACAATGGAATGACTCGAGATTTTGAACTTGTTCACCTATAGGTCATTAGGAAAATTTAAATGTCTAAGGCAATTGATAACTTGTGAAAGAATCTAAACTATATTAGTCAGACTCAGTGTACGAGTCTCTGACATGGGTGTTGATCCAAGTGTATGACATGATCACTTCTACAACACATGATCACTAGAAATATCAAGTGCCCCTAGGAGTTTTGGTATTAAAGTGTTAATATCCATGGCATAATTGCCAACGGGGCACAAGGGAATGGTCAAATAGTGGATCAACAACACAAGGAATAGTGGTAGGGGTAGAGGGCGGTTGATGATCCATAGGTGGAGATAGAAAAGACAATTTAGTAGCACCAGAAAGATCTCAATTGTCTCATATAGAAATGTTGTAGAGGTAAAGAAAGGAGTGAACTTAAAAAATGTTGCATTCGGTGAGATAAAGATCTAACGGTGCATCGGTTAGGCCCTCATAACCGCTACTAAATATCTAAGATTTGAATCCTAGTTGTGGCGTATTGCAATAGGGATTTTTCTCTAGTGGGACGACAAACCTAAGAACGCTAACTGCTTAGATGGGCTTGCGCAAATGCTTCCCGATTTACCCTGGTGATCATGGAAAACTTTCATGGGCCAATCTGGTCATTCCAGGATTAGTCTTCTTGAAAAGTTGGATATCTAGATAACGCAACAACAACCACCAAGCCTTATGGATTCTTCTATGCCATTGGACTCTATTCCCTATTATATCATCAATACTTAAACAAATTTCATCTTATTTTATTATTACTAATCAAGTCTTTTTTAGTCTTCCTCGTTTGATGTGTGTATTTGTCATAGTTTCATATCACCTATTAGAGCATTTATTGGTTGGCTAAATACATGTTCGTACCATCTTAAACATGTCTCTCAGAGTTTTTCCTTACTAGATGCAACACCGACTTTCTCTCTAATATTTTTATTTCTTATTTTGTCCATCTTCGTATGCCCACACATTGATCTTAACATCCTTATCTCTCTTTTTTTTTTTTTGCTCACGTGCTCAAGTTATAACCCAACATTCAGTGTCATTGACATAGCGACCTAACCGCCATTTTATAGAACTTTCCTTTAAGTTTTAGAGGTACTTTATGATCACATAAAACACCCGACGTCCTCCTCCATTTTAACCTACTTGTATTCTATATAAAACATCTCTCTCAACCTCTCTAGTGTCAGACAACTTGTCATCTTCTATTCTAACAATTGTCTTATTACATCTAAACTTAAATTTTATATATTCTATCTTTACTCTACTAAGTCCAAAACTTTTCACTTCTATTGTTTTCCGCCGAGATTCTAATTTAGCATTTAATCCTTCACGTGTCTCATTTATTAAAATAATATCATTTGCAAACAACATGCAACACGATACTGGGTGAATTTGTCCATGATTAGGGTAAAAAGATAGAGGCTTAGAGTTGATCCTTAATGAAATTCTATCTTTCTTGGAAATGCAACTAAAGTCTTCACTCTAGTCATTATATCCTCATACATATCCTTAATTAGTTTAATATATCCTACGTTAACACATCTCTTGTCTAGAATTCTCTATGTAATTTCTCTTGGGATTGTATCATAAGTTTTTCTATGTTAATGAATATTATGTGTAGATCTTACTTTTGTTCCGATACTTTTCAATTAGTTGCATGAGAAGATGTATAACTTTTATTATTGACCTTCCATGCATGAACCATGGTCTCCATAATATTTTTTCTATTACTCTTTTTCAAAGTTTCATGGTATGACTCATTAGTTTAATACTCCTATAGTTCGGACAATTTCGTACGTCTCTTTATTCTTATATAAAGGAACTAGAGTGCTTACCCTCCATTGATTTAGAATTTTTTTCATTTTCAATATCATATTAAATAATTTTGCAAGCCATTCCATATCTTATTTTTCTAGCACTTCCATACTTCTATTGAAATATCATCTAGTTTAACGGTTTTTTCATTTTGCATCCCATTTAAAATTTGTTCTACTTCTGAAGTTTGAATTCTATAATAAAAATTTAAATTTCTATACTCATTTGACCTACTTAAATTATCCAAGTTAAATTGGTCACCTAAAACTTCATTAAAATGTTGATAAAAATATCTTTTTTTTATAATCTAGATACATTGGATATCTAAATTATCCAAAAAAAAATGTCCAAGAAGTCTCAATGTGATGTTGGATTTTTTTTTTTTGGATAACGATATATGGACTAATAAAAAATAACCATTACTCATTGGAAATGACTAAAGAGTGAGATAAGTGCTTCCTAGAATTATCATAGCCTAGAGCATTGATAGAATGTCAAATTGTTTTTTAATTTTAGTAGAAAAGGAAAATAGTTTAGAATATTATTTAATTAGAAAACACCAAATCCTTCAAATATGTAGACAGGTGGACTAATAAAAAAAACCATGACTCATTGGTAACGACTGAAAAGGGCGAAATAAGTATTTCTTAGAATTATTTCATAAAGCATTGATTTAGAATTGGTTTTTGATTTTAGAAAAGGGCCAAATTGGTTTTTGATTTTAGTATAAAAGGAAAAAAAGGGAGAATAGTTTAGAATATTATTTTATCAGAAACACTAAATCATTCAAATATATCTTTAATGAAAATAACAAAATATCTGAAACCAAAAATAGAACTAACGCTACTTGGATCTGAAATAATGTGAATGAATTAAAGATATAGAAGAAGTACATTTATGAACGCTCCTAGGCAAAGATAACCTAGTATGTTTACCTAACTGACATGTTTCATTCTCAAGAGATTGAAGATTAGATGACTAGGCTTTTACATTTTATAGTTTTAGGTTTAATAATTTTGTGTTTAACTTAACATTGCATTTTATAAATGTTGTATAACGTTGTTTAAGTTTTTCTACATGAATAAGTTCAATATTTTTTAAATCTTGTTATAAATGTTAAGTCTAGAAAGTAAAATTTGGGTGAGGATTTATAAATCTAGTAATTTCTTCATTTCTAAATTGAATGGTAGTCTGGCTCCTCTGATTTCTAGTTATGCTTTAATAGCCTAGGAAGTATCTGTGTTGTCTAGAAGAGTATATATGTCGGTAGTGGTGAAGACTTTAACTCTGTTACAAGACAATTATTTGTTTTCTTTCTCCTGCATTTCCAGGGATCACGTGATTCTGTTAAGACATGGCATCTCTTCAGGATATTGGAATGTCTGCTGCTGTGAACATTATCACAGCTCTTGTATTTTTGATGGTTTTTGCTATGCTTCGGCTTCAACCATTCAACGACAGAGTGTATTTTCCGAAGTGGTACTTGAAGGGAACAAGAAGCAGCCCAACCCATTCAGGGAACATTATGAGAAAGTTTGTCAACTTGGACTGCAGAACATATTTGAGGTTTTTGAATTGGATGCCTGCTGCATTAAGAATGCCAGAACCTGAATTAATCGACCATGCAGGGCTTGATTCTTCTGTATATGTCCGGATATATCTTCTTGGGTGAGCCCAAAAATCACATTGCTTCAATTATCTCTTGCTGAAATGATAGCTGTAAAATAATCCATAAGTGATATCTATATTTTTTTACTTTTAAAGTATCAGTTAGCATTCCTGGTTTGTGATCCATTATCACTTTACCCTCCATCACATTCTTTAACTGAATTTCAACAGGAAAATATCTCCTGCTGTGCATTTGTTGTCTATCTTGGATACCTACTAAACCAGAAACAACCATAACGTCATAATACATATCACAAGAAATATGTTAATTCACAACCACATTTACTAAATCACACCATGACAAATTTATTATAAAATCCAGACAACTTAAAACATCCACAACTAAGTTCTTAGACATTGAGAGAAGCATTAGTATCGAAACAAAATATAACTTCAATTACATAAGTAATAGGACAAGGTAAAGGATTCTCATTATTTGCAATTGTCAGTGCGTACCATCACTAAATCATGTTATACTTCAGAACTTCTTATCCTAATTACTTGCATAAAAGGCACAAAGAATGATATCAACATATAAGACTATCATGTTAAACAACACGTGTAATTCGGATGTATTCCACATGCATAACAACTAATATGATGTATGAACAAAGGAAAACTACCAAAAGAAGTAAAATTACATAAGGCAAGCAAAAGAGTCAACAAGGTAGCTTGGGGTTCTCCATAAGAATCACTAGGTATAACTCAACTCTATCCTCACTCAAGCTACCTTAAGCCAATACAATCCCGCAACTCAACAATCAAGATACAACCATAAGACTAGCAACTCTTGGTGTCTCATTGGCAACATAGAACCACCATCTTCTTATTTCCATAACTCACACACCAATCATTACCCAAATCTTCCTTTTTAAGCTCGCACAACTCAGATCTAGGCTTCACCCCTTAGCTCGCACAACTCAGATCTTCGTTCCCTAACCTACCTATTTCATCATGCCTCAATGCATAGCTTATAAGCACCACAAGGATCCTCAAATAAGGATATAACAACATTGGCATAGATTTGTCCACTCCAGTATAGATTATACCCACAAATTATCCTACTATGTTCCCGTGCATAAACTCCTTACCCCCTTCAACAAATTCCTTTTACTGTTTCACTCATTCCAAAGGGAAGGGAAGATGAACCTACTGATACAAGATGCAATAAGTTGGAAGAACATCCAATAGACTACAATAGGTGGAAGAACTCTTCGATTATCTAGCAATGTTGGAAAAGAATGACAACAACAAAACTAACAGGTTGAAGTTACAATTGGTGCGAACATAGCTTCTCCCATTTGAATGGTTCTGGCATGGCTTTTAGATCTTCAAATGGAGTCATTATCTTTTGATCATGCATGATCTCCACATGTTTGAGAGCATCCAAAGACGAGCACCTCACATAACAAGGACGGAGATAAGAAAGGTGAGATCGGATCTACTAGCTTCTATTAGGAGTAGGAGGGCTCTGTGATAACTTCCATATCTAGTGGAGGTGCAAGTGTCGAATGAGACATGCTCACTTAGGTGGAGGTAGCGAGCAATTATGTACAAAGGGTATTGGTAGCCAGTTTCATAGATGGAATCTTGAATGGAGATGTTTTTTTTTTCTGTTGCTCATATGCATAAGGGAAGGTCCAAGGGAGAGATGATAGATGTAGAATAGGCAAAGCCAGTCAAAAGCTCCAAAACAACAGGGGATTCGAAGGCCCATAGATGATGTTCAAGATGGATAAATTGTTAAGACAGAAGAAATTTAGATATCTCCACAATAGTATGATATTGTCCTCTTTAGGCCTGAGTCCTCATAGTTTTATTTTTGGATTTTATCCAAAAGACCTCATACCAATGGAGATATTTTTCTCTTATATGCCCATGATTTTTTCCATGTTTTCAATGTGGGATTTAGCAACCTTTCAACTCCAACAATCCCTCCTTAAACAATAGACCATAGGACCCTCAGAAAGTCAATCCATTTGACTTTTGATTTCGACCCACCATGTCTTCCTGCCCCCCGGTCCAACCGACCTTCTAGGTCTTCCTGCCCCTCCATCCACCCGACCTACTAGGATTTCCTTACCTAGCTGCAACTAGGGCTTCTCTGTCTGATTGCCCATCATAACTTCTTACCCGGTGTTTGGTCCTCTTGATTCAGACACAGGAGCCCTTTCTTTCGTTGTTTGAGATCAAAATTCTACTCATATGGCTCGATTAAACCATAGTTTTTATGTACAGTCCGCAGTTAGACCTTCTGACAATCTAGGCTCTGATACCAATTGTTAGGACTAAAGAAATTTATATATCTCCACAATGACATGATATTGTCCACTTTGGGCTTAAACCCTCATGGTTTTGTTTTTAGGCTTTACCTAAAAGGTTTTATACCAATAGAGATATATTTCCCTTATAAACACATGATCTTTCTCATGTATTTTCAATGTGAGACTTAGTTTCAACCTTGCAACCCAACATAAATATCATAGACATGAAGGGAAGTCTATTGGTCTAGTGAATTCACCCATCTGGATTGTGCTAAACTTGTGTCGCTTAGAGAGAGAGAGAGGAGAGAGAGAGAGAGAGAGAGATTCAGAGAAAAGGGAGAAGAAGATAAAGGATGGAGAGATAAGGGAGAGACTAGCAGCCTTTCCCCATAGGGGAATATCTCTTTGGAAAATTCTAACTTTAGAAAGGGCTATGATACTCATCTAGAATTTGAAAAAAGGAGAAATGTTTACTTTTTTAATGAGGTAATTGTTACATGGCTATTCGCAAGCTCATGGTCAAATCCAAAATCTAGAACTAATGCGACAACTTAGAGCAATAGCCCTATTAATCTAATGCCTCTAGTAGATACTAAATCGAGAGAAAGGAAATTTTATATTATTTTAATAAGAGACAACTATTACCTGCAATATTTCCTTTTACATATAAGCCTCAACATTACAACCATAATATTGGATGTGAAATTAATCCCAAAACACATATAACTAATATCTCTAGTCACATACAGCTCTAACAATATGTTGCTTTCTGGTGCATTTTATTAAATTTAGGATTTTATGTTGCTTTAGGTATTATGTTAAATTTAGAATTCTTTTTCTTATTTAACTACAACATATTCTCTTTTATGGTTTCTCACCAATATTTATCTGTAGTTTTATTCTTTTGCAGGTTGAAAATATTTGCGCCTATAAGTGTTCTTGCTTTTGGAATCTTGGTTCCTGTCAATTGGACTGGTGGAACACTAGAGAAAAACAAAGACTTGACATTTAGTGACATAGATAAGCTCTCTATATCAAATATTGAACTTGGTTCACAAAGGTTCTTCCTCTCTTTCCTTTTTTTTTACTTAGTAGAGATCTAACTACTAATAACTAAACAATTTTCTCTAGAACAAGGACTAAATGTAGCAGTATATCCCAAGTATTTGTGAGGGTTGTTATTCTTGCCTACCTAAAAAATAACTCATAACTCACATAATACATAAATTCCATGCTTTTTTTTGGTCACTTGGTAATTCCATGCTATATACCACACTTGCCTCTTGTACCATTAAGGTCAAATAATTATTTCAAGGTTCTTACATAGTTGAATGGGAAGAGCACTTAATAGAAACAACAATAATAACAGTAAATAAGCTTGAAACATGCCAACTGTCAATAAGTTAATAATTAACTAAACTTTTGAATATATCAAAGTTTACAATTACTAAAACTTTTCTTGTTTTTATGGAGGTAAATCAAATGTTATGTTGTAAATTTTTTTAATATCAACTTGAAGTTAATTCTAACAATTAACTAAACATTAATTGCTCAATAATTTATATAGTAAGGAACAATTTAAAAACCGCCAATGTTGGTCCCAAGCCGGGATGAAAAAAGGTCGAGGATTGTGTTAGGTTGTCAGCCAAGGTCAAACACAGGTGAATGTTCTATAAATGAATTCATCAAATTATTATGCTAATGTTAGGTTCTTCCCAAGAAAGAATGGATTGTAGGGTTTGACTCTAATGTCTCAAGGATTGCTACATCATAGATTGGATAAAAATAAATATTATAGGAATACTGATAGTCTTAGTTTTGGAACATGAAACATATGAACGATCATGGTAAAACAATGGAGATAGTAGATGATTAAGAGAATGATTAATATTTTGTGTATAAGAGACAAAATAGATAGAAGGTAAAGATGCTAGAGAGCTCACATTTTAAGCCATAGTACACAATAAAAAGTAAAATAAGAAATGAAGTAGGTATTGTTATAGATAGTTCGTTAAAGGATGAAATAATAAGAGTAGTTAGGAAGGAGGATCAGGATAGCATTATAACTCTAAAGATAGTTGTGGTGACAGAAACTATTAATGTAATTAACATATATGTATCTTAAGTAAGATTAGATAAAGATATCAAATATAGGTTTTGGGAAGACTTAGATGGCGTAAAATGAGATGATTTTAATAGGAGATCTAAGTGGGCATACAGGAGTAAAAAATGTGGAATATGATATGTTGCATATGAGTTATGATTTTGGAATAAGAAATGAAGAAGAAAAATTATTTTGGATTTTACGATAGCATATGAACTTGTAATAGCTAATATCTTTCTCAAGACAAGAGAAGAACATTTGGTTACGTTCAAAAGTCGAACAATAAGCCATAAATTTACTTTCATATGGCAGGGAAGTATAATAAAAAGATTTGTAAAGATCACAAGATCATAAAACTTAACTACTCAATATAAGTTAGTAGTATTAAATATGCACTTCAAGCTTAGTATTAATAAAAGAAAAACATGCACAATCCCTAGAATCAAGCGGTGGAAGTTAAAGGATGGAAAATAAAATATATTAAGGAGAGGGTAGAAGCACAAGCATTAAGAGAAATACATGACAAGTATAATACGACATGGGATAAGATGACATTAAATTTAAAAATGGTGACCCAAAGAGAACTCGGAGAGTCAAAAGAACACTCATCACCAAGTAAACAATCTCAATGGTGGAATAAGATAGTACAAGAGAAGGAGAAGGAGAAGGTGAAGGTGAAGGACAAATGAAATAGCTAAGAAAGAAGCCGAGAAAGCGACTAGTGAAGCCAAGAATACAACTTTTGAATGCTTGTTTTGACAGTTGGATACAAAAAGGGGAATTTATAAAATAGCTAAAGTAAGAGAGAGGAAGACAGGAAATCTTACCCAAATCAAATGTATTACAGATGAATACAATATGATACTAGTGATTAATGATGAAATAAAAGAGAGATAGAAGAGGTATTGTCATCAACTTTTTAAATGAAAGTTAGGTGACTAATTTAGGGAATTTAAGTAGCTTATAGGAGTATAAATTTAAATTTTTATAATTTAAACTTCAGAAGTAGAACAAATTTTAAATGGGATGCAAAATGAAAAAGTAGTTAGATCAAATGATATTTTGATAGAAGTATGAAATTGCATAGGAAGGTAGGGTATTGAATAATTTATGAAGTTATTCAATCTGATATTGAAAAAAAAATGTGAAATCAGTGGAGGGTAAGCACTTTAGTCCCTTTATAAAAACAAAGGAAATGTATAAAATTGTGCAAGCTAATGAGTCATACTATGAAATTTTGAGAAAGAGTGATAGAAAAAAGACTAAAGAGATGTTCTTTGTGATAGATGAGAGCATTAGGCGTTCTTTGTGATCGTAAACTACCTTTAAACTTAAAGAGAAGTTTTACAAAAAAATAACGTTTAGACATGTTTTTTATGTGGAGTTGAATGTTGGACAATGATTCTACCACACGAGTAGAAGATGAGAGTCGTATAGATGAGGATGTCAAGGTGGATGTGCAGGGCATGTGAGGATTGATTGGATAAGAAATGAGAACATCAGTGAGAATGTCGAGGTTGTGCCTATTGAGGGAACACTAAAGATACATTTAAAATTATACGAATATATATTTAGATGACCAATAAATGCTCAAGTTAGGCAACATGAAATTATGATAAATACACACATTAAATGAGGAAGAGGAAGACTAAAGAAGACTTGGTTAACACTAATAAAATAGGATAAAATTAATTTAAATATAAATGACAATATAACCTAATGATGTGAGGAATAATATAGTCTACCCTGCTTAGTGGGATAAGACTTAGTTGCTATTGTTGTTGTAAAAGAACAACTTACTCTAATCTCGGTAGTGAATTCATTTGGTTACAAGCATTAGTAGGATCAAGACATATTTAATTAAACTAATCACTTTTTATTTTTTAATTTGACATGGTCAAGACATGTAGTCTTTATTGATATTGTTAATTTTTTCTACGCATATTTAGCATGTTGTTTTGTGGATATTGGAATTAATTTGCTATTGGTGGAGATGTATATATTTAAACATGGGACATCAGTCATCAATAACAAATTATAATGATATTTTGTATTACATATTTGTTATTTTATCATAAGATGTCTAAGAGAATTTGATATCCAAGATTTATTAATCGATAAGATAATATATCAATGAAGATTATAATTTATAGGATACCAAGTCGATCATTAAGATAAAGAGGAACTTCTAACTCTCGTTTGATCATCAAATGCTCTTTAAAGCGAAAACAATTATGATGCAAATTTAGTCAAATAATAAACTTATTATTAGCACCTCTCCTGAGCTAGCCCGTCAAGGAGCAAGTTTTGCTTGTCACTTGCGGCCTATAATAATATTAGAGCAAAACATAATAAAATAAGCACATACCTCATTGAAAAACATTTATAACACAATTGCCACATCAACCAACTTGCACCTGAAACCAAAGAACTACAAAAAGTGATTATAAATTTGTAGAGTAGCTAGATAGGAGAGATTGTATGAAAGAATAACAACTATTAAAATTCACATTGAAGCATTGGCATTTCATTTAAACTTTGATTTAGCATATTATAAGCAGTATTACATAATATGTAATATTTATACTTATTTAATTAGTGATCATAAATGTATTTATATTCATATTTATTCATTTTCACCTTTATTTATAGCAAATAAATGTTGGGGAAACAACTGTTGCCTTGTGGTTAGGCTAGACCGTGTTATTTTATGGGGTTGACAATATGATCTACATAGATGTTTTTTTTATTGTGCATTTAGTGTGCAATAGTTGACTTGACTGAATAATATTCCAATGACTGTAGGCTTGATCAATCAATTTGTAAGTTGTTTGATGATATAGTCATTGGTTTGTAATGGTCTTAATGAGGTAAAAATCTGCCACCTCACTGGATGCGGTTGGGGTGAAGGCAGTCCGCCATTGATTGTGATATTCATAGAGGATCCTGCTCCCAAAACTTTAAGCCTAAGGTTATTGGGCCCTAGGGATTATGGATTGTGGGTCATGTAAAGGCCATGCCCAATCATAGCCCATAAGTAACTTTGTTGTAGCAGGGGCATGTAGGTATATCCTGCTAACCCAAAGTGGGGTCAATAAGTGGTATCCTTAGTCCCCATTCAGGTTGAGTTGAGGTATACGAGACTTAATAGGGTGTTTAGGTCAGTAGGATGCCAAAGTGGGTCCGAGTAGCTGGATTGAATTAAAAAGGCTGAACTAGAGAGCAACTAGAGAGGAACTATCCTTGATAGTGGTGTTGGATCAAAAAAGAGCAGAGCTGGCACATGCTAAGCTGAGATCCAAGGATGAGTTGTAGGCATAGTGTGGATGTCTTGATGAGTTCAAGTAGATTTTGGAATGTAAGCTCGAATGAATATGTGAGGAACTTGTTTAGATGAAGGTAATGACTATTCTTAAAATTAATTTAATACAATTGAACAATATGAAGAAGTTAACCCTATAGCCTATTGAGGTTTAGCGGGAAAGAATGATCCTAAGATGAGGCCTAGGAGAGATTCGAAGGTCGATCCTTGAACCATGAGGCCAATAGGGAAAAATATAGAAAGTAAATACCATTATATTGTTAGATCGGGTTAGACCGGCTAGAGGGGGGTGAATAGACGGGGAAAAATTATGAAAGTGGAGGCACTCGTCTTTAAAAAAAAGAACTTGGTCGCAACTGAGAACGTTGCTTCCAAGGCAGTGGACGCTCAATAAAAATCTCCTTGTGGCGGAGAAGCCTTACAAAAATAGCACGCTAGAGATTTTACAAGAATGAATAAAATGATTGATTTCTAAAGCAAAACATCTAAGTCTATTTATAGCCTAAGAGAATAAATCTGGATTGTTGATTGTTGATCACTTTTCTCTTGGCCGTTGATCCATTAATGTAATATGGATGGTTGATCTTGGATGGGATTAAACTGCATCCATTGGATTTGATTAAAGGATAATGTAACATTATCCTTTAAGTTTTAATTGTTTTAATTAAAACTTTATCTTTCCTCGAGATGGCTGTTGGAATCTCCATGTCGCTGTTGTAATCTCTAAGTAGTAATATCGGCAACATTTTACTGCCATCGGCCTTTAGTCCAAATGGTAAGTGGGTTAGTGTGTGTTGTTGAGGTCTCGGGTTCGATCCTTCGTGGCACAAAATAATTTTCTCTTTTCTTTTGGGCGCTTGGACTAGTCTTTTTGATTCTTCGTCTTCTGGGTGATTTCCGGCCAACCGGAGTTAGGCTCACCCGAACCCGACTCCGGCCTTTCGCCCCTCGAGCGTCCTTCCTCCCGGCTTCTCGTCCCTCGGACACCGCGCACGTCCTTCTCGCTCCACCGGTGTACTCTTCCGCAGCATCCGCGTCCCTCGGATTGTACCGAGCCCGTCGGCTCACTTCCCCGCACAATCCTTCTCGTCCGCTACGTCTTACACTCGACTTCCTCCGTACCTAAGCTCCTGCACACTTAGCAGAGGGATTAAAACCAACAGGACCTAACCTAACTTGGTTGATCACATCAAAACCAACTGGGGCACCAACAATCTCCCCCTTTTTGATGTGCATCAACCCAAGTTTAGTTAGGGATAAACAACAAACAATAATAGTATTGTAACAGAATTAAGCATAAAAAATTTTGCAATCATGTACATAACCTCCTCCGAACTACTCTCCCCCTTTGATCACAGCAAAAATGGGACAAAAAAATAGGGAAGGGAAAATATAATTAGGGAAGAAGAAAAATTTTAAGTGTGATAACAAATATTCTAAAGAATCGCATTACTACAAATTTTTCAAATTTAAAATGGCATATTTTTCAGAAGTTAATTCCAATTTTTTTATTGAAAAAAATAGATTTCAATAAACGATTCATAAAAAAAATCGAACATTTATGAAAAAAATTCTGAATATTTTTGTCAAAGTCGAAGATGAAGATATGAGTTTAGACAAAAATTTTCAGCTTTAAATTTGTTTATCAAGTCTGAAAATAACAGATACAAGTTTTTGAAGAATAATTTTTTTTAAAAAATAAAAAAATACTTTGAATTTTTTTTAAAAAATTATAATGAGTTTTTCCACTATATCTGTATCATGAAAAATTAGATCAATAAAAATAAATTATTTATCTATTTTTTTTTAAATTTTAATTTCAAATTTTGACCGAAAATATTTGAAAAATATTAACATAACTTTTGTAAAAGAATTCTGCACAAAAAAACTTATCAGTTTAAAATAAATTTTGGAATCCAAAATAAATTTTCATCTACGGGGTTAATCAAAAACTTTGGAGGAATATAATTTCTAGGAATTTTCCTAATCTGGCCCTTATGATTTTTAACATACCAATTCAGATTTTCAGGATAAAAATTCTTTTTAATTCTTAAACATGCAATATCATTTTCTAATTTCTCCACTAGATTCTTCAAATTTTCATTTTCTATTTTTAATTGGTCGGATAGAACAGATGAGCATACAGTGCCAAATCTTTCTTTTAACTCAGAGTTTTCTATCTCTAATTTATTCATCGACCTAAGCATGGATTTTATTACCGAGTAGATTCGAGCAGGTGGAAGTAGACATACCTCACTTACCGGGTCGCTTTCGAAAAGCGAGGTTCCTCTTTCGTCGTCGCTTTCTTCTGAGGTCTCCCCCTTCATCAGTGCTCTCTTCTTGATGATTTGCCATCAGCGCAAGTCCCGCGTATTCTTGACCTTCCGACTCTTCTGACGAGGACTCATCATCGAGTTGGATCTTCCTTGTGTTCAGTGCGGCGATGTCTGATTTCTTATTCTTCTCTTCATGCAATTCTAGGAATTTCTCCCAGAGCTCTTTTGCCGAGTTGTAATTCTCGATGTGGTTAACTTCTTGCGCGGGAAGAACGGCTAGTAGATGAAATTCAGCTTTGCTGTTTGCTTCAAAGTCTGATTTCTCCTTCTTGGTCCACGACTCTATTTCTTTATCCTTGCCGTTGTTGTCTTTAGGAACTGAAAAACCATTTTTCATTATTATTAGCAATTCAATATCAGTTTTAAAAAATACCTGCATTCGGCGCTTCCACATCGCGAACTCCCCCTCAAATTTTGGCGGGTAGATTACGACTCCAACCATTTTCTTGAAATTGCTGCAGTCGGCGATTAGTCCTTCTGCGGCGACCTTGGCTCTGATACCACTTGTTAGATCGGGTTGGACCGGCTAGAGGGGGGTGAATAGACGGGGAAAAATTATGAAAGTGGAGGCACTCGTCTTTAAAAAAAAGAACTTGGTCGCAACTGAAAACGTTGCTTCCAAGGCAGTGGACGCTCAATAAAAATCTCCTTGTGGCGGAGAAGCCTTACAAAAATAGCACGCTAGAGATTTTACAAGAATGAATAAAATGATTGATTTCTAAAGCAAAACCTCTAAGTCTATTTATAGCCTAAGAGAATAAATCTGGATTGTTGATTGTTGATCACTTTTCTCTTGGCCGTTGATCCATGAATGTAATATGGATGGTTGATCTTGGATGGGATTAAACTGCATCCATTGGATTTGATTAAAGGATAATGTAACATTATCCTTTAAGTTTTAATTGTTTTAATTAAAACTTTATCTTTCCTCGAGATGGCTGTTGGAATCTCCATGTCGCTGTTGTAATCTCTAAGTAGTAATATCGGCAACATTTTACTGCCATCGGCCTTTAGTCCATATGGTAAGTGGGTTAGTGTGTGTTGTTGAGGTCTCGGGTTCGATCCTTCGTGGCACAAAATAATTTTCTCTTTTCTTTTGGGCGCTTGGACTAGTCTTTTTGATTCTTCGTCTTCTGGGTGATTTCCGGCCAACCGGAGTTAGGCTCACCCGAACCCGACTCCGGCCTTTCGCCCCTCGAGCGTCCTTCCTCCCGGCTTCTCGTCCCTCGGACACCGCGCACGTCCTTCTCGCTCCACCGGTGTACTCTTCCGCAGCATCCGCGTCCCTCGGATTGTACCGAGCCCGTCGGCTCACTTCCCCGCACAATCCTTCTCGTCCGCTACGTCTTACACTCGACTTCCTCCGTACCTAAGCTCCTGCACACTTAGCAGAGGGATTAAAACCAACAGGACCTAACCTAACTTGGTTGATCACATCAAAACCAACTGGGGCACCAACATATATCTCATGCCCTTGACTTTGATGACCTAATGAAGTTCAGGAGGGAATAATAAGAGAGATAATGTCCATGTAACTTGATCCCTAGAGTCGAACAAACCAATGAAGTCAAAGAGAGGATAATAGTAGAAAACATGAGCAACTCGATCCAACGACTCTAACCAATAAAGTTGGGGAAAGAATAATAAGAGACCAAGATCGATTGTGTGATTTGGATTAGATTGATAAACTCGAGGAGAGGATAATAGAAGACCAAGCTCGATCTCGTGACTCGAATAGATTGGCGAAGTCGAGTAGAGGATAATAAAAGATTAGGCCCAATCCCACGGCTCAGATAGATAGACGAAGTTGGGGAGAGAATATTGATGAAGTCGGGAGAGAATTATGTAGAGAAAACATAATCTCGAGACCGTGGGCTGGTTGTCGAATCGACTCCTTAGCATTCGTGCGACCCACTGATGTAAAGGGGAAATATCTCGATCCCGTGACTCCTAAATACCCACAGAGTAAGGGAGAGAATAGCTAAGTCCTTAGTGATTAGGTGAGTCACTAATGCTAAGGGGGAATTCTCAATTTCGTGACTCTAAATACCCACAGTGCCAAAGAGAGAATAATCGAGTTGACCCTTAATGTTTAGGTGATCCACAAACATTAAGAGGAACTACCTCAATCCCACAACCCTTGAATATCTGTGTAGTCGGGGGGGGGGGGGAATAATATTAGTCGACCCCTTAACGTTTAGGTGAGACATTGACATTAAGTGAGAAATACCTTGATCTCGTGGCTCCTAAATACTCATGGAATCAGATAAAGAAATAGCCTAGTCAACCCCTTAGCATTTAGATGACCCATTGATACTAAGGAGAAAAACACCTCAATCCCATTACTCTTTAATACCCTTAGCACCGTATGAAATGCTAAGTGTGATAATTATCAAAGACTTAACACCATTTAAACAATGTATATCTAATGGTGAGATTTCCATTGAATATGGATAATTGTGTAGATCTACTAATTAAAAAGTCTTATCGAGAGATCAAATATATTGTATGTCTAGAGAATGGGTCTAAAATCCAACATTTGAATCGAATAGTACTAACCCAACCATGTTGATTGGAGATCCCAAGATCATGATTCAAAAGGGACAACTAAGTTACAAGATTCAAGGCAATTAGGAGTAATTACTCCAACTTATTCTCGGGGATGAAAAGGTGTGACCTCTAAAGTAGATAGAGGGTGAGCAAAAACTCTCAATGATTTTTATATTATATTGTAGAGGGTATAATAGGGTATTGCAGGATACTCTTAATAGATGGTCACCTATATAGGTGTGAAGTGAGGGTTGTGCTTTAAAAATGTAAGCACTTATGAATTTTTAAGTGTTATCCATGGCCAAAACGAACACGATAGAGAACTGGTAAAAGCTTAGGGTGGCTATTGTGTGGTATGATTGAATAATTTAAGACACAGTTCATGGGCTAGTTAAGTAAATCCGATAAATTTACCTGAAGGGGTGTGTTGATATTCCAAGGGATAACTTGACAACCGACAAGATTAAGTCGATAATGATGATACCAAGAAGGGTACTTCATTACCCGAAGAGATGCCTCGACAACTGAAGATTGTTTCAATAGTATAAAGCGGACAAGATCCATGACGTCATATCAAGCTCCATTGGCTCGAGATGTCGACTCATTGTTGAGTTGGTTGACCAGAATCAGTTATTTTATCAACGATGACAATCTCCAACAACAATTATTTCTTCAAATTGGATCCAATAGGCAGTTGGAAATAATTCTTTGTGCTGATTTGATCTCAAACTCAACATTCATCTGCTTTCTCTATTGTAGTGAAGCAAATCTTCTGGACGTCTCTAGCAATAGACAATATGTTGGCAATGACGTGGGTCATCTTTGCAGACATGCCATCCATGTGACCAACTATTGTTTCTAGCATTGCCTTTGCTTGCCCTCGGGGGCAGAGTGTCATGGTTAGACCTTCCGAGGATTTAGAGTTCGAAACTCAGCTATGACGTATTCTTGGGAACCAGTCATCCCGGGTTTGACGTTATCTGACATGGTTAATCATTTTTTAGCATTGCCTTTGCTTCCTCCATACTTTGGTGCAACTCTTTGAAACCAGGAGTGACATCCAGAAGTCAGTAGCTTAAAAATATTTGATAACAAAGAACATCCACTCAATGAGCATCTTTTGCTACCATAAGTTGCCTCTTCCAGCATCCCATTATTCCTGATACCTTTCCACACAAAGCACAACAGTAGCTTTCAGCAAGCAACATACAATGCCCCACTATTTTTCAAATTTCTCAAGCATCTCCTTAGCCATAGATGCAACAAAAGGTTGTGGATTCTTATAAGTAGATGAATACCACACATGTCATTGAAGAAAGCATCGCCTTAGCCATAGATTTACAGTAGGATTCTTGTGGTGGAAACGAAATCTCTGAACCTTATTACATCCATGTGTTAGAGTGACTTGTTTCAGTTAATTTATTATGTTGCCATCATATACTTGACGCAAATCATCAGACACGATCACTTTCATATTACAAATCTTGTTTTTGTTTTTGTTTGTTTAAGAAGAAGGCTAGGCTCACCATCTTTTCACTGCTCTACCCAAACCATATTTAACCCTGCCGTGAATTTATTAAGTGAATCACTGGAGTTATGCCTACTGGTATTAGTGTCATATAACATGTGGGTTACGATCCTCACTAGTAGATAGTGATATTGCATAGCATGTAATAGTGGTTGCATGTAAGGAACGCTGTTTGGTAGCTTGTAGACAACTAGGATCTCTCATCATGGCTAGGTTCATAGATTATATTTTTAGCATTTATTCCACATTTAAAATAGTCATTTATTCTCTTTAGTGTTAATTTCACTATTTTGGAAAAGTTTTTCTATTTTAATAATGTTTTAGAAGTTTGTAGATCTAATTAATAGCATGTAAGAAGAAAGTAATATTAAACGTGGAAGTAACATAGAATGTTAACATCATTTAATCCAATAGTTAAAATGTAGCAATTTAGTTCATTTAGAATCCACTAATTAAGCATCATTTTAATCTCCTTTAAAGAACAATTGTAGCAACATATTAAACTAAATAGTCTCTCATATTTTATTTCAGGCATAAAGAATCGTTAATTAAGAGCACATTTTTCCAACCTCAAAAATGAAGCTTGACATCACATGCAACTATCCCCAAAACACCTTGAGGATGAAACTCCACGTTACGTGCAATTGTCCCAAAAGAACCTTGAGACTCTAATTGAAACTAAATGTGGAAGATGTCAGTGAGAATGACTATTATTTTTGACTCTACATCATGAATTACTAATCATAACAAAAAAAATTACCTAGTTCTCAACCCACATTAAGGGGTAAACTAATTGATTTCCCCAATCCTTGCAAATTATGAACTAGAACATCACACATTAAATTACAAAATTGCACAAAAGATCCATCTCAAAAATTAATTACAGACTCAAATGGAGATGCATTCCATGATAGGATTAAGCATCCATAACTCCAACCTAAAGAAAATACCTTAGTTGCTACCCTAAATGACATTAGTAAGAAGTCCTATTAAAAGATTGATTCTCTCACAGATAACTTAAAACATGCCAAAAAGATTAAGGATATGATATAATCTAGATTAAACAACACTTCAACAGCTAACCACAACTCACAATGCAACTAGTATGCCACCACTCTATCTATTGCACATCGAATCACCCTATATACTACTGAGACAACGGTCTCACTTGTGGTTGGTTTTAACCAAAGTGTTTTGATGTTTTAACAATATAACCTATGCTTTGACAATCCAAATTAAGTGGTTGGGTCTCACTTGTGGTGCATCAAGTCTATAAGATTTGTTGTACAAGACTAAAGATTGGAGATCAAGCTTGGAGGATGAATGACTCCTTGCAGCTAGTGAGGAGCTAGAAAGGGCATTAAGCTCATAGATGGCCCTCAAGCTTGAGGCGAACTCAAAGATTATGCCCATATATTGTGTGTGAAATGCAATCTTGGTTTTGTTATCAAATGTTTTTGTAATGATGTTGTCATTGTTTAGGCAGAGGGTTGATTATGTAGCACTTGTATGTTAAAGCCTCATGACTTTTTGGTGTTTTCAAATCATGTTTGTTGATTAATTCAAGTGTGGACATTATGCGGCTTTTGACGAGTTGTGTGTAAATTTGGACTTCCCAGATAATACCAATTGACTAACATAAACAGTCGACTAGATGCAAGATGTTGTCATTGTTTAGGCAGAGGGTTGATTATGTAGCACTTGTATGTTAAAGCCTCATGACTTTTTGGTGTTTTCAAATCATGTTTGTTGATTAATTCAAGTGTTGACGTTATGCGGCTTTTGACGAGTTGTGTGTAAATTTGGACTACCAATTGACTAACATAAACAGTCGACTAGATTCAAGCCATTCATATTGTTTAAGTTTCAAGTTTGGAGGGGCTGTGGTTGGGCAAATAGAATATTTTTGTTTAAGCGACAATGCACTAAAAGTCTTTTCAATCAATTGGAGTTATGAGCATTCGATACAATCATTATTTCATTTAAGCAGATTGAAAATATAGCCATTGGAATCCAAGGTTCATTTTGAAGTGGTCCAATCAATTGAATCAAAATTCTAGTCAACTGGAGGCTTCTAAATCAACTATGTGAGTGTTGGAGCATTAGATATATAAGTTCTTAGAGAGCTTGTGGTATAGAACCACCATTTAGTACATTTTCATTTGGTTGTGGTTTATTCATAAAGTGCTCAAAGAAATCCAAGAGCCTTGACAAGACTCAAGGCTTTCTCACCTATCGAGCTCTCAATAATCACTTATTTTCTTATTCTTTCATTGCATTTATTTATGTGAGTATGAACTTTTTCTTGTTGAGTGCTTCTAAAGGGGGTTTAGAAATAGTTGTATTTCCTGTATTGTAATCGTTAGCTAGAAGAGGAACTGAGACGCATGTTTACTTGAAACATGGAGGATGACAAATTCTGGAACTTATTTTCCACCCTTTCATAGGCCGCGGAGTAAAAGCAGACTCTCTAAACAACGTTAAATTCTCTTGCTAATGTGCTATGCATTTGGCTTACTTATTTCTGTTGCATCACACATGCAATTTAACCTTGTATTTGTGTTTGAGGTTTGTGCTTGGAAGAATCAACAAAAATTTAATGCTGCCTATTCACCCCTTTTGCCTTAGCTGACCATCACATTCCAACATATGCATCATTAGAATTCAAGATTCAGATCATAAGAAACCTATTCGAGCAAGGAGAAGAGAAAACAAGACACTCTTTACCTGAACATGGAGGATGATAGATTATAGGAGGATCTTGTTGTCACTGCATCATAGGAACAACGTCTCTGAACAATCTGATATCCTCTTGTATTATCATCACTTTGATCATCTCGTATGAGACACTCATTTGCAATTTAACCTTGTTTAGTTTTAGATAAAAAATTAACAAAAATTGGATCTCATTTCATGTTGCAAGATATACATCATTAGAACTCAAGATTCAGATCATAAGAGACCTATCCAAACCTAGAGGATGACAAATTCTTGCACCTAGCTACCACCCTAATTACTATGATGTGAAAGTTAATAGCAACAAAAATCTAAAAGACAAAAAGGATCTAGAGATCTCACTAATTTGGAAAACAAAGGGATTCCAACAAAGGTTTACAGCTATCAATGGAGAGTCTCTAGCCCCAACAACTCTAGGTGACCAGATTAGATGGCAAGAGATGAAATCCCAATGCCGGTTAGAATCTTGAAAGTGGTAGTAGACATGAAAAAGGATGTCGGTTAAAATTTGACAAATACAACAAAATGGGAAGCTTAGGGTTTTAGATTCATTTGCTGCCGTGCTAGTGAAGGCAACTAATGGGCTTGGAGGCAACAGTGGAGCAGTTGAATGATGTTGGAGAGAAATTGAGAGATGGGACCAGGGATGACACTGTTATTTGTGGTCGCTGGGAAGGTCCATGCCTTAGTGTTGGGTCATGGCTCAGGACAATCATAAAGGCAGAAATCGAGAAGGAGGGGAGGTATAGTCAGGGTAACGTAGGTCATACAAAAAAAAAAAGATTAACGAGGTTTTTTCAACCTCGGGCGACCGGCTCGGCCTCACGGAAGTTTCCCACAGGCTGCTAGGATAAATCGGGAAAGCACTCGCGATGAGCGATCTAGAAGCCCAGGGTCCCAAGGTCCAGGGTTCACACCAGGATAACGCATGTCACAAGGAACGTGCTGTGGTGGTTAATCGTTGAGTCGATCGTGCTCACATTTGGACATGCTCAGGGGGAAGAGGAACTAAATAGATTGGAACAGGTTGGGGTTGATGGGAGAGGCAAATTTATATATAATTCCTAACCAAAAATCCTCCACGAACCAAAAAGGATACAAATGAATCAACTAATCTAAACTGATTTATTTTAATCCAAATCAAGTCCACATAATGTTAGTCAGAAGGTCTTCCCTATGGACCCCACTTCTCCAATTTCAAACAGAAAGTGGTTCCCGATTAACTTTAAATGATTTTAGGTTCACAATAAACCTAATCGAACTGACTTAGATCCGAGTCCAGCTCAAACCCAACTCATAATCAACCTCTAAACACAGCTAACCTGCTCCAATTAAATGATTGCCTCAATAACAACTATTACACCTGTAGCTATTAATTTCATCAATTTGCCTTTATTTAATTTCTAGGGTTGTAATACAAACCGCTGGATGGTTAGGAAAGAACACAGATTATGTTAGAATAACGAATATGAATATATGAGTTTAAGATGGTTAACAAGAATACTATGAGAAAAGATTCGAGTATTATGAAAATTTTGGCCTTAAATAGAATTCAATGGTGGGATGATTTGCTTAGGAAAATAAGCTCTGTATGTTTGTCGTCTTTACTAATTTTTTGATTGATTGGTGCCTTTGTTGTATGAACAATTGGATTAGGTTTAGATTTGCATAGCTTGCAAGGACAAGTGTTCAGAATTCTGATACAACTACTGTTAAATATGTCTGCGACTCTGAAATTTCACAAGTCTTCTGTTGATTTTGTAAATCTGTTATTTGAACACTATTTTTTTGGATCGTTGTTCTATTGCTAAAATCCTTCATGTCCAAAATAGTGCATTGGCTTTGATTTTCACTGAGGGCTACATGCCCGGTGTTTTATGAGTAGGTTTTTTCCTTGTCAGGTTCTGGGCACATGTGGGAATGGCCTATGTATTTACGTTTTGGACATATTATGTACTCTACATAGAATACAAAAAAATACAATCGATGAGGTTGCATTTTATGGCTACTGCTGGTCGGCGACCAGATCAATTTACAGTAAGTTGTGCCCAATACTCTTCATTTTGCAAAGTTTCTTCAACATCTTGTGTTAAAATTTTAAGTTAACAACATTTTCTTTAGTTCTGCATGGATATTTTTATATTAACTATAATGTTGGTCCTATACAATGGTGTTCCATTTTCTTATCAAGAAATTTATACTTTTCACTTGGCAACACAATTTTTAGGTTGCTTTAGTTAAGTTTCACGTTTGAAGAGAGGCCATGATTTAATGTAGTGTGGCAGTCTCGCCCTTCTCCAAAACATGAGTATGCCTTTAGATGTCTCCTTAATGGGCGCCCTTGCGTCTCCATTGCATGTTGCCACCAACAAACTCACTATGGAAACCTTCTTGTCTAATCATCTCACGGAGTGTGTTGCTTGCATACTATGTCTCTGTCCATGTGATATGAGTATAATTTCATGGCTTCCTTTGTTGCCCCCATAGATTTAACATGTTAGAGAACCATCCATTTTAGTATACAATAACATCCATCTAAATTAACTTCCCTTGTGATAAGACTTGTTTGTTGGTTTGCAAAGTTGTCTAGGGAAGTGCTTCAACTTCATCTCCCAACGTACCACTTAAAGACTCACCAAGCTTTCCCCCTAAGTCAAACATCATACAAATGATTCTACTCCACATATCAACATTGTCCACCACGCCATGCCTACTCTTCTCCATACCTTATTCTAAAGTTGGAAAAAGTTATTACAATTATGTCTATCTTGTTGTATTGTTGAGAAAATATATCAACACCAAAGCCAAAAATTTGAAAAAATAGTGGTTAAACTTGCTATATTATGTAGAGTTGAATGTTAGGCGATGTAGTGAGCACACGAGCAGAAGATGAGAATCACAGAGATGATGATGTTAAGATGGATGTGTGGACATACGAGGATGGGAAGGATGAGAAATGAAAACATTAGAGATAAAAGTCGGGTTACACCTATTGAGGGAAGATTTTGAGAGATGCATATAAGATAGTATAAAGATATATTTGAGCGAATAAATACTCCAGTTAGGTGATATGAGAGACCACGATAAATATACACATTAATTGACATAGAGAGAGACTAAATAAAACTTGGTTAGCAATGATAAAATAAAATAAATTTAAATATAAATGAGATATACTAGGGGATTGAGTATAATAATGTAGGAGAATCTATGTAGTCGACTAGACTTAGTAGAATAATATTTGGTGGTTGTTGTTGTTATTATATGAATACCAAAGCCAACAACAAGAAATGACAGGAAAGCATATCAAGATCACGTGAAAACAAACTAGTAAGAGAAATTAAATTATATTTTGACTTTAACTGTTAGATAAAATGGAAAGTATAGTCAAGACATGACCTAAGTCTTTTGTCAAAATCATAGATAGAATTAGAATGAGAATGATTATTTCTATATTACTTTATAAATGCATGAGTTATAATACTATTTCTATACCCAATAATATTATAATATCATCCCTCTTAACTTGGAATGAGAATGATTATTCTCTAGGGTTAAGGTTTCATACTTCAATTCCCTAGGGGAAGATTGTAAAGTTAATATGATGGTTCATTGTTCTTTTCATCACCTAAAATCATGGTTTTCGTTTTGTCTTTGCCTTTCGTCTCGCCATCGTTATAAATAATATTTTGTTTCTGTCATCATAAACCTTTTTTTTCCCTCCTTGCTACACCATCATAAACCCTATTTTTCTTCTTCTTCTCTCTCCCTCCCCCATGATAAGCCCTAATTTCTATTTTTTCTCTTTCTGCCATCATAAAGCTTAATTTTCTTCATCCTACTATGCCTCAATATGTGGCTTGATCTAGGCAAGCCACCTTTCCAAATTTTTGAAGATGTAAGAAAAGGCAAACTTTGAAGAAAAATAAGAAAGAAAGGGATGGATACCAAAAAAGAGAAGAATGAGAGGGAGAGAGATAAATAACTGCAATATATTTTAATAAAAAATAAATCAGAAATTAAATATATATATATATATATATATATATATATAATTGTGGAGAAGATAGAGAGATAGTATTATATAATAAAGAAAGGAGACTGTTATTATACAATTTCTTTTCCTCTCTTCATCATAAGTATAATCAGGATTCAATTCCATCTTTTTCTTCCTCTTTCACATGTTTTTTTATGCCTGATTTAAGATGAGATTAATTATTATTTGTTACTTTAAAATATGCTCTCTCTTGGATTAAAAATTATGTGTCCTCCTAGCATTTCTCCCTTCTTAAAGTGGATGTTTAAATCTAATCTCACTTGTTTCCACACTTTTTTTTGTCTAGTGCAACATGGAGAAGATGGATTCATACTTTTGTTTCTTTCTAGTATCCTCTTTCTCATTGGTAGATATTAGAACTTCAAACTTTATATGAAACCTTGTCTCTTGGAGTAATATTTGTCCAACTGTCTTATACTGTTTTGTCTTTTTCTTTTGTGAGACATTTTTATGTTTTATCTAGCCAGTCGAACATACATAATATTTATCCAACTTAAGGGTGAGTGTTAGATAAAAATAAGAAACCTAGTCCAAGGTGTATCCTAACTTACGCCTAAATCTAAAATTTATGCCTAAAATCTATAAATTCATGACTTGCAACCGTTTTTCAAAAGCAATAATATAATTATCCTCTTAACTGATATATAGGTTTCACATTTAAAAATCACTTCCCAAGAAAGGATGTTATCATCCATTCAGATCTAATAATTAGGGAAGTGCTTTTAGGGATATGTTTCAGACATCTTATAAGTCTTTTGATACTATAAAAATATTCTGAAAAATCTAGCAATGAAAAAGATTTTTTCAAAGAATTTTTGGAGACATACTTCTTCCTAATGATTTATTGTCAATTTCCTTTAAACAGTCATATCGGTAGCTTATTACATTGACAATTTACTAACAACTTTCTATGCTGAATTTCTATAAGATATTCTGTCTTGCTAAAACTATTTTGGTTTGATTGTTGATCGTACAGAACAGCCATGGCTGTTGACCTATTGAAACTATCTTTCAAACAAATGACACAAAACTTTGTAATGAATTAGGCAACATATTCACATAATCTATTATATAGCTTATAAATGTGTCGACAGTAGAAAATTTTTGCTTTGGTTTCTCAAGTTTTGTCATCTTTGATTAGTCTGATGAACCACTTGATCTATATATTCTGGTATCCAATTGTAACTTTTATAGCTTGTAGTGCTAACTTTTTCATCGCTTATTTAGGTTATTGTGAGAAATGTTCCACCTGATCCTGATGAATCAGTTAGTGAGCATGTTGAGCATTTCTTTTCTGTGAATCATCATGATCATTATCTAAGTCACCAGGTTTGTATCTGTAAAAGACCTTACCAAATCCATAATGCTAAAACTGGTTTAAATTTTTGCTTCTCAACTCTGTTGTCATTCTGCTTCACAGTTTGCATGTTATCCTTTCATCTGAAGTTATCTATCTTTGAGAAACCTCAATGTGATTTACCAATTGGTTTAATGAATTTAGATAGGAAGAAAGCATATGGATCCTTAAAACTATTCCTTTTAATTGTATTTGTTCTTCAATATTTGCCTAAAATGCATCTAACTTTATGGATTCTTGGCTCCTCACAGTTGTAAGGGAAATAATTATCCAAATTTGAATAGCATGTAGCTTAATGGAACAGGGATTCAACAGAATTCCTATCATGAGTGAGAGGAAGGATTGTCCTTGTAGCTTTCATTTTTATAACTGTGATGGTCCAGGCTATTTGTAAGTTGAAATTAATGCTGCCAGAATCATAGCTTAGCATATATTACAAATGTTACAGCACATATTTATTCTATGATATATATCATATCAATGAACATATTAATTGCTGTGACATGTATAAAATACTGAATAACGTAAAATTGGTGTTTTGTTCATTGTAGATCTAAAATATTGCTTACGTAAATTTGTACTTTCAATTCATTATAGAATGAATATATTGCACATCCAAGCCTGATATATTACTATGAAATTCATTTTCCTCTTGTGCAATATTAGTTGTTTTTTTATTACATTAGCTCTCAACAATTTTTTCTTCTGTTTTTAGAGTTAATATTAAGTGCCTTGCTGTATTTTAAAAAAGATATGCAAGGAATATATGATTGAGCCGCCACATAAAGCATATGAGCATATGATTGCCTATTTTTTTTTTTCAAAAGTATATTTAATTTTATTAACAATAACACAATATCATATTTCACCATGTTTCCATCTATAACATGATGTATCAAAATGATCTACCTAAGTAATAAAAAACACTTCTATAACCTCACTTATTAACTTAATACCCTAAGAAATACATTATCCTATTTTAAAATTTTATGTATGAATTTACACATTCTTTATAACAAAAAATACATGATATGAATTATGAGTAGTTGCATGTTAATGGATATAAGCAATCGTATAGAAGGAAATAAACTTGTTCTTTTAATGAAGAAATTATTAGGGTTAATTGTCTCCTTGGCAATCATTGTACCTATTTGTATTCATAACTCCAACATAACACTTTGGTCCCTAGAGTACATAGTATTTACAATAGAACCTCGGTCTGTATACCTCGGTATATATATTTAGGTTTGTGACATTCCCCTCGAGCTTACTCAAAAGTATCATAAAAATTCAACTTGTCATTGATAAAGTCAATCCTATCATATCATTTGAGCTAACAAATCATGTGATAATTTTATTAAATTATAGTAACATGTCTCAACTTGGTCATCCATTGTTTAACCCATGATTTGAAATCTCATATTGCGCCTAGTGAAATGATCAAAACATACCGAAATTGGATACTACTCGGCACCCCTATATTGTTTGTGTTAATTATGTAGTATCATTTTATATTAACATTCTCTTTAACATGCTAATTGATTTTTTTATATTTTTTTAAAGATAATGTCAAAATCACATAGCATTCCAAATGGAAAGCAAATATTGAACTTAATTGCTTATCTTTTTCTTTTTCATTTCTTTCCTTCCTCTATGTCCAATGTACCATTGATATTATACATCGGAACATCGAGATAATACCAAAACAATATCGTTCCCATTAAAAATCAAAAACAACATGGCTCGAGATTTCAAATCTTGCTTTAACCAAATAAGTTTATATATAACTAGGGTCATAGCCTTATACTTCGCTCTATGATAGCATGTCTCAACTTGGTCATTCATTGTTGATATTTTGTCCATGAGAAATCTTGTCTACGTAACTTCAGTATATCCCACCATCTAAAAGTGACTTTGGTTATGGTTCGAAAGTCATTTCTCTAGGGCATTCTTTTCATCTTTCATGTACCATTGGATTTTCAAGGATATCTTTAAATGATCATGGCATGTCTCAAGAAATTATTAATCATGCTCACTGCAAAAATATGTTTGGTATTATAACTACAAGGTAGTCTTGTTTTTCCACCAATCTTTTATAGATTTCTAGATTGGTTGATGATTTCTCCTGTTATAATGTCAATTTCATATATGTTTCTATAACTATAAGGGTGATATAAATGTTGAGTATATATCTCTGTTAGGTGATATAAATGTCTCTCCTTGGCACCTTTGTACCATGATAATAACTTAGGTCATTCAAATCCTGGATTTGAATGTGTTGATAAAGGTGTTTACAAAGATGTTTTTTTAGCTACATAATACTCATTATTGGTAGTGATAATATCTTTTTTTTTAAATATGACAATATTGTACAAAAAGGTGAGTCTTGCCACTATAGTAAAATTGTTGTCGTGTGACCTTGAGATCAAATGTTCGAGTTACAGAAGCAACCTCTTGCACAATGCAAGGTAAAACTGCATACAATAGATTAAATGTGGTCTAACTTTTCCTTGGGAAACACTAGAGGTAGCTTCATGCATTGGATTACCCCTTTATCACAATATTATACAAGAGAATAAAACTAACATCATATTTATAGACAACAAAGAGAATACAAATCTTAGATTGATAGGTACTAAGTGATCTAAGACATTTCTATTGTCCAAAATTGAGGTGAGTAAAATTGAACTTACCAATTCTTACTCTAGGGGATTTTTGAATACACATGTCTTTCTTTTGTTTATATACCATACTACTTTCTCCGTAAGTAATAAATCTTAGAGTTTACTCGATATATACTTCTTTAGTGAAGTAACGATAGAGGAAGATATTCATGATAACTAATTTACTGAAAGGGTCACTAAAATATCTCTTCCAATGTGTGTGACAATTGAACTGAAGCAATCTTTGCCACAAGTGAAAAGATGTCAAACTAATTCACTCCATGGAGCTTGAGTATCCCTCAGCTGCTTCAAGTCTTCAGAGGATTCACAATGTGCCTTCGGGGACTTACCAAGAGGAAAAGGTACCAATTCTCATGAAGCATTAGAATGTAAGATCTTTTTATGACACCCCAAAGGTTACTTACCACATAAGAGGAAAGCCCCCTAACTTGGGAATTGGGATAGTTCAAAATTAGAGTATGAAAAAAGAAGAGTCAGGAATAGAATGAACTGTTAAGTCAACATTATTTCAGTCAAGTGTCTTTGTCTCTCTCGTTGTTGCTCGAGCACCAATAATAGTCATTTATTGTAAGAGTTCATGGCTAGAGTTCATTCATGACTATTTACTCATCATCCATGATTGTCAGACTAGCAAGGATTCACAAAAGTAAGAAAACTTCCCTTTCTACAGGAAGGTTGAGGGATGACCTCTCTCTCTCTCTCTCTCTATCTATCTATCTATCTATATATATATATAGAGAGAGAGAGAGAGAGAGATAGAGAGAGAGAAATGCTTTGCTGCGGACCGCGTGCGCGACACGCCTGATCGGTCCCGTGACCGATCAGGCACTGCCTGATCAGGCACGGAGAGGCTCGGCGAGTCCTCCGATCGTACCAGCGGCCTTCGACCGCCACCCCCGAACAAAACTATAACCCAGGGGGTGAGCGATGAACCCTAGGGGGTAGGGTGAACCCGTCGGGGTACGGTGATCGGTCACGGAGAGGCTCGGCGAGTCCTTCGATCGTACCAGTGGCCTTCGGCCGCCGCCCCCGAACAAAACAATAACCCAGGGGGCGAGCGATGAACCCTAGGGGGTAGGGTGAACTCGTCGGGGTACGATGAACCCGTCAAGGTACGCTTCCGAGCCTTCCCGAGCCCTTCCGTGACCGATCAGGCATGACCGATAAGGCGTGTTGCGCACACGGTCCGTAGCAGAGCAATCACGTATATATATATATATATATGACAACACTAATGATGCATGCACTAGACATGGTGCACTAAATATTAATAAGACAAAATTTTCCCTCAATAATAATAAGGTATTTTGGGGGATACAGACAAAGGAGGATGCTCTTTGGATCAAGTAGGTGCATCATAGATATTTGAGGCGGACATACATATGAACTTTGGATGCGATGCACTTGGATTGGATTCGGTATTGATCAAGCAATTATCGCAGATTTGTGACCTTATCCTTACGGCTACTCGTTTATCGGTAGGTGCTATTCAAAGGTTGACAAATTGGTTTGAGCAGGACGGAGGTGTGGACAGAGCTTATGACTTCTTTAGACGTCCCAGTCCTAAGAAGCCCTAGGCGAGGACAGTGTGGAAGTCCTACATCCAGCCTAGCCATGCAGTTACGTTTTGGATGTTGGCTCAGAGATGACTTCCCACAAGAGACAGGCTGAACTACTTGGAGGATTGGTGTTGTGTCTTTTTGCAGGTGGGAGATAGAGACAGGAGTATTTGTTCTTTGAGTGCCCTCCTATAGAGAACTTATGACGGAGGGTCAAAGAGTGACTACATATAGGGCAGGAGATGACTACCTACTGGCAGATGCTACGAGCAAATATATGCATAGTTTAGTTTAATTTCTCTTTAGTTATTCTTAAATTTATTCTTTTGACTCGATTAGTTGTTCTCTTCTTAGTATATCTCATCTCTACAACTAAGTTATAACGTTAGACATATATAGTATCATGTCACACTATTCCCTTGTGATAATAAGATGAGGTAGTTGTTGGCGATTCATGCATTACTCAAATATGTAAGTGCACATATATCTATAAATGGTAGCTAAAATCAATAACTCATGCATGCTGACTCACACTTAGATGGTAGGTGGGGATCATATTACTTGTCTCCATTCTCCTCATACATTCAAGCTTCATAGGGTTAACTGGCTATATTGTTTTTTTTCTAGTTCTTTATTTCTCGAAAAACGTTACTAAGTTCATTAACTTTCTAGGTGAACCAACAACAATGTCTAAGTCTTATTCATCTACGCCATTGAGCTTTATCCACTACTATATCATCATTATATTTAAATAAATTTTATTTAATTTTATAATTACTAATCAAGTATTTTTTGATCTTTCTTTTCCTCGTTTGATATGGACATTTATCATAGTTTCATATCGTCTAATTAGAGTATTTATTGTTCATATAAGTACATGTCTGTATTATTTTAAACGCTTCTCCCAAAGTTTTCCCTTAATAGGTGCAACTCTGACTTTCTCTCTAAAATTTTATTTCTTATCCTGTCCATTCTTGTAAGTTTGCACATCCACCTTACCATCTTCTTCTCTGCAACTCTCATCTTACCGTCCAACATTCAACTCCCTATAACATAGCAAGTCTAACTGTTATTTTGTAAAGTTTTCCTTTAAGTCTTAGAGGCACTTTATGATCACAAAGAATAATGATATTATCCTCTATTTCAACCATCCTGTTTGTATTCGATGTAAGACATCTCTTTCAATCCCTCCATCCTTTTGCAAAAATCATCCTAAATATTTAAAACTCTCAGTTACAATAATTTGTCATCTTCTATTTTAACAATGGTTTCATTACGTCTTATTTGCTAAACTTAAATTCTATATATTCTATATTTACTCTACTAAGCCTAAAACCTTTCACTTCTAATATTTCTATCAAGATTTGAGTTTAGCATTTACTCATTCATGGATCTCATCTACCAAAATAATATCATTTGCAAATAACATGTATCGCGGTATTGTATCTTAAATGTGTCTAGTGAGGTCATCCATGATTAGTGTAAAAGATAGGGATTTAGAATAAAAATATCCTTAAATTAAGGTATGATATTGCTAAGTGTTATTGTTGCATTTTGTTTTCACTCGGGGTTGTCAAGGTACCAACGTAGTATATCATGCAATGACATAAAAGAAAGCAACAAACTAGCTTGATAATTCAAGCATCACCAAAAAGGAGTAGCATGGTTTCTCAAACATGGTCATAACTGACATGGTATCTCAGACAAGAATAATTAACATGATATCTTAATCAAGAATACCTAACGTGGATTCTCAAACAAGAATAACTAACATGGTATTGCAAACAAAAATATCTACTATTGTATCATATACATTAAGCATACTCATCATGGCATCTTTGTATCATAAGAAGGATCATTCATTAAGTATCATATAGATTTATTATGTTCCCGTGCTCATTTGCTGATGAAAAAGAAATCAAATTCTCAAACTCCATATTTTGATAAGTTGCATTTGGTTTTCATCTCAACTTAATAATATCGGGTGTAGACAAAGAACTCATGCCTCATACCTATGGTACTCCTTGATGTCAACTTTAGATCACTGAATATATTCTCTTATTTACCAATTGAACAACTCAACCCAATATATATTTAGATTAACTACCCAAAAATTTCCCCAAAGACAAGGACACAATACCAAGTCCTAAAGCTTCAACTCCTTGAGTTGAATTTTATCAAGAGGGCAGCCGCGGCTCTTCTTAGAAAGATGTGGTGGGACTTTGAAACTCCTTAAATTCAATCCATTTAGTTAGTCACAAATACATGAACTCAGTAATTTAATTTCCACAATAGGTGTGGAAGGACTTCCTTATTGCTAACTATATTAGGTGGAAACCACAATAATAATGTGTGGCTTAGCAAGAGCATGTAACATTCGATGTAATTGTTATTTTTGTTTTTAGTCACTAGAATCGACGCATGACGACATGCGTGGATAGCTTGTTGTAGGCAAAAAAATGTAGAAAATATGTCAGGCTGGAATATTTTCTTGATAATCTTGAAGGGCGTCTCATGTCATGTGGGGAGGACATGGAAGTTGAGAGGAATTGGCAAAAGTGTGAAGGGGTTATGCCCACTCAAAGGGAGAAACACTAAGAGGAAGGAGGGGTTGGCCAACCATCACCGTGGGGCAACTAGGCTATGAAATGGCTCGGTTTAACTTTGGCGTGACTCAGGATAGAAATTTCCATAATTACGTGGAATCCAAACTTACCTAATTTAAATCTGGTGTAACTCAAATTCCCAAAACATGTGTGCTTAAAACTTAATTTAAACTAAACCAATCTATTTTTTCTATTATTTTTTTTAATTTTCATTTATTTATCATATATTAAAAGTCATCGATGTCGCTCCCAAGTTCAGATGAAAAAGGTTGAAGGTTGCGTTAGGTTGCTAGCTAACTTCAAACACAAGCGAATGTTCTATGAATGGATCCATCAAATTATTGTGTTAATACTAGGTCCTTCCCGGAAGGAACACATTGTAGGATTCGACCGTAATATCTTGGAAAGGACTGCTACATCTTAATGAGAATTTGGATAAAATATTAAATATATAAGAGTTCTCACAGCATAGGTTAGATAAGAATAACCATTATAGCAATTCCAATTGTCTTAGATTTGTTACATGGAATATAGGAATGTTCACCAGTAAAGTAATAGGGGTAGTAGATAGGATGATTAGGTGAAGAATTAATATTTTATGTTTATTAGAGACAAAATGGGTAGTAGTGAAGGTAAAGATGAGTTTAAGTTATGATACATAAGGAGTAGAACAAGAAACAAAATAAGTGTTATTGTAGATAGTTTGTTAATAAGTGCACACCTTTTCTGGAATTTTTCCAGAACATTTCCACAACACCATGATTTTACTTGGTTTCCTGCCTCCCAAGGTAACTACTCCAATGTCTAGTCCTAACGATCTAACACCACTATCCTTCTCCTTTGTGGATACCTTCCGGAGGTAGAGAAGCCTCTTACAACACCTTTTGTTTATAAGTAATACAAAACAAAACAAAGAAGCAAATACAAATGAAAGTAAACACTTTACAATCTGAGAGAACTTTGCTTTGGATTCTTTTGTTGTTTGGAATTATCTCTTGTTGGTCTGGAATTGCAGCAACACTTCTCTCAAACCTTCAAGAACCAGCACCTTAAAATCTTCACCAAACCCTCTTTTCTTGGGTTGCATTTAGGTTGATTTCCACCTAGCAATTGATTGCTTACGCTCACCAATCGATTGACATCAAAACCGATCATTTAAAATTGTAGAATGACTCTCAAAACAACAAACCCTAATAGTGTAGCAATCCTAATATTGTAGCAAACATTAATTTTTAGGGTTTAGGGTTTGCAATAAACTTGGTCTTGTAGAGGTACTGTAGCAAACCTAGAAACACTTCAAAACTTCAATTTTGGTGTTTAGAGTCTATCAGTCAATCGATACACCCTATCAATCGACTAATACTCCTGTTTTAATCTTTTCAAGTTGAATTCTCATCTTGTCTGGTATTTGGTTGACCTCAACCTACTAGGACTTTCTTTGCTTATCATCCGGTTAACCTTGACTTGCCGAGACTTCATCGTTGCCTGACATCTGGTCAACCTTAACCTGTCGGGACTTCATTGTTGCCCGACATCTGGTCAATCTTGATCTATCGGGACTTCCTCGTTGTCTGAAATTCAGTCAACCTTGACCTGTTGAGACTTCCTTATTGCCTAACATTCGGTCAACCTTGACCTGTTAGGACTTCTGTCATCACCGAGTGTCCGATTCTCCACTTGGACTTCGCTTCTCATGCCAAGTGTTCGATCTTTCATAACCCACTTGGACTTCCCTTTTCATGCCAACTCTCTTTGTTGGACTTCCAACCAACAAGTGTCTAGTCACCCATGACTCATTTAGACTTTTCATCTTGTGCCAACTTCATGTTAGACTTCCGATTGCTAAGCATCCGGTTACCTATGACCCACTTGAACTTTTTGTATCCTATCAAATATCTAGTTAACCTTGATCTACATAGCTCTTTGCTTAATCAACTCAATACATAAATCAAACATTAAAACCCCAACTCGAGTCAATTCGAGCTTGGTCAACCTGATCAACTGATCAAGGTCGATTGCACCAACACTACATCCTCACCCACTTAGTAGTCATCCGCTCAATCCTTCGAGCAAACTTCCTTGGTTATGTCAGCTAGTGATAAATTCCGCAATGTGATACGATCATACGTTTTAGACATCTATTTCAAGTCACCCTAGAGATATTTATGGCTACATATGCGAGTCATGTAGTAATGATATTTCCTAAAGGCATGTGTATCTTGCCTTAAACAGGGGTAATAAAATGGATAGTGCAGTGAAAAGCATTCAAAGCCACATTGATGTCTAGACGATGACGGAATGCAAACATCATGAACAAGTGTTGGGGTCTACTAGGGCCAAACCACGAGTGATGATGGGAAGAATGCTACCTAACAATAACCTTGTAAAGGACATCGGGAATGACCAATGATCGAATATAAATTCTAGCCTTCACTAAGTGGTCTATAGTGAAAATACTCATGCATATAACTAAGGTTGAGCTGTTCAACAAGAGGAAGGGATTCAACCAATGAAGGGTAACAAATAAAAGTGTTGGTCGATGACCAACACCCTAATAAAGTCGTTAGAATCTCTAGCATAAAATCTAAATTTCGTCGAGCAACACGAGTTCGATATATTGGACCATCATCAATTTACCTCAAGTTATTATAAAATTTTGAGAGAAGGTCACGATTAATATGTGCTCATAATACACTAATTTATCCAACTAATAATATCGGATAATTTCGATGACATCATAGCAAAAACTACTAAAGAAAATGTCTTTCACATAATGAGCTGCACAATTTGAAATGTGCAGGTCTGAAATATGTGAAGATGAGCTTCACTAGGAAATCTAGGATCCAAGGAGGGTTGATTTCTGGAAGAACCCTCACTGTACTCAACCAACCTATGTTTTGTCTAAAATGCATGAATGTAAATACAAAAATGCATTAATGTACCAACAAAAATGGTTAGCAAGATCAAATTTCAAGAGTTAAAATAAAAACACTAAAGATAGGGCTTCAAATCATTACTTTGGAGTCATTATCACAGGAAGACATGTTGAGACTAGAAATTGTAGAAATATGACAGGATCGCTATAGAAAACTTAGGTAGAACCCAAGCTTGGTGGGTACACCGAACCGAGAGAAAGAGAGCCCTGGTGACGCATCAAAAGGTTAAGAATGGGAGAGGATAATGAAAGGTAACGAGATCTATGATTTCCAAAGCTTACTAGAGGAAAAAATTGGTTGGAAAACTCGAGGGGAACGGGCGATGATTTTCAACACTGAGAGCTCGTGAGTGAGGAGTCGATTGCTAGGGGTTGGTATTTAAAATTATGGCTATCAATTGACTAATGTAACCCATCAATCGACAACATCAATCAATGGGCAGTCGAGCACGAAACCTTTCTGTTTTGCTATAGAAACATCAGTTCATTGCACCTTCAGAGCAGTGGATTGATAAGGCCTGAGACGCCCTCTATTCGGTGGGGCTCGACTACCCGATCGAAGATGAAACATTCTATGTCAGACTATAGCAACATTAGTCGATTGCTCGTTAAGAGCAATTTACTATTAACCCTGGATACAACTTTTGTCCGCGGGACTCGACTACCTAGTCCAATCCTAAGCCTTTTGTCTGAAATATTTCATTAGAGAGTCGATTGTGTTGTTAACTTTTGATTTTGTTCCATTTTGTGTGTTTATTGCATGTATGCACATTGTATGAATGTTACATCATTTTATATTTCTTGACATAGTTTGATAGTTCATGTAATTTACTTTTGGTGAAATTTTCAATCATGATATTTGAACTAAATATTATGTATCAATCTTTCCCATGATTGGTTACATTAATAATTCATGAAAAATTTTCAATTCCTTACCCAAAGTGTATCATAACAAGTATTATGAGTGATGTGATATTTTTGTAAGCACATAGAATGTGGTCAAGTAATAAAAAGATATCGATCCCATGAGGACTATGAATTAAGTACTAGTCAGAATGGTAAAATAGGTTATCTAAAAAATCAAGTGTGGTTGTGTTCACAAGAGAGCTTAAGAGAATGGGAGTGAGCTGAGAGCGAAAGAGAATTGAGATAGAGAGAAAGAGACAAAAAGAGAAAGTTGAGCACGAGAGAGAGAGGAAGTGAACGAGGGAGAAAGCAATTTTAAGACTTGGATTTCACCTAAATGATTGTAAACACCTAATCTATGTTTAATTTTCTATCCTCAATGGGTATTTATGTAGGTAGACTATCCTATGATATTCAACTTGAACTTTTGGAACTACATTAGTGTATCAATTCCAATTCATAGTCTACTTTCATATCGGCAAAGTTAAGGGATCGCTTTCCTAAAGAGACCTTGTCATGAGATACCACAACCCCCGAGTTGCCCTCTCTTACTGTGTGGCGATGAATTAGAATTGATCCTTTAAGATCTATGACAGCCTATTGTCCTCGTGGCATACTGATATACTTTTGTAGCCGTCTCTCCATGTCTTGGATTTCTATAGGTCGGAGGATTAGGCTCTCCTTTCGGTTCATCCCCAAATCCTCGTATGATACCAATCTTGTACTTTTGGCATGAGATCGTGTGTGCATAGTAGGCCTGGACCACAAACATTTATATCATTGAAATAAAAACAATCAAAGTCAATAGATTTAATAGAAAGTGTTTACATGTTAAAAGGGCCAATCCCTACCTGTAGAATCAAGAGATACTCCATAGCAAGGTAATTAAAAATCAAAGGCATTAAGAGAAGCATTTATACAATCTAAAACAGAGAATAGAGCAAAAAAAATTCTAGAGGTGGATGGATCATTGAGATGGATGAAATGACTTCTCTAGGGGTTCTCCTAGAGGGGAAACCCCTCTCCCAAGGGAGGGAGCGGAGATCCCTGTTCAGAGATACCCCAAGATGGGTTTCCTTCACCCTTTTATATCTCCCCCAAGTTGTCCATATCTGTAGATTTGCTGGGTTCCACTAATAAGTTTTTTCGACTTAAAATCGATTTTTTTCGGGTTGGACCCTAAATGAAAGTTGTAAATCTTAAAATTATCTAACTTTTGACAGGTCGAACGACCCGTGGTTCGAACCAAGCTAAAAGTTATGACCGTTCGAAGTTTGGTTTGCAGTGTAGTCAAAATCCAACAGGGTCGTGCCGGCGGGCACGGGCGGCCGTGTTGCATTTGGAAAATGGCTTCAATTTGATACGGCCATACGGGTCGTGCCTATTGACAATACCCCATGGTGGACTCTGTTGGGGGGCATTTTAGTGTTGTTTTGCGCTTGATTTCTTCCTATCATGGGACACGAATAGAGCCTCCTTCCTCCAACTCCATGTTCTAAGGGTTTTATGTTGCATTTTAACTTCAAGATCCCAAATGAGCTTTTATACCCCCTTTCTAGGTTCCCGCCACAGCCCGTGCCAGCGGTCACGGGCCGTCGCGGTGGGCATGGGAACTGTGTGCTCTTTCGGCCTCCACCACCCTCGTAGCATTGAAAGGAGGGAATTTAAATCTACATCCTTTCTTTCAAAATTTTATCTAACTTTGTATTTGTGGTTGTTGGAGTAGTTATTTCATTCATATTTTCCATTGCATTTTCTTGGGATTTCTTTTACATATTTTGATTGATGAATATATATTCCCTCGGTTTGATTAATTTGCAGTCCTAAGAAAAAGGTCAACTCGTCAAGTAAACTCATCTCAAACTCTCTCTATATCATTAGAGTTTGATAATCTTTGTTTGTTGACCACAAATAATGCTATCGATGCACTTGGGATACAAAGATATCTTCTCCACTATTTTTCAAAAATAAAATAGGATCAATTTGACCTCTATGAAATCCTTTAGAAACTATAAATGTTGACAATTGTTCATACCAAACATTCGGTGGTTATTTGAGCATATACAAGGCCTTTTTGAGTTTAAACACATGGTTTGAAAATTCAGTATTTTCAAACCAGTGGTTGTTCAACATAAATATCTTCCTTAAAAAAACTCATGTAAAAATGATGACTTCTCATTTATTTGTTATAATTTGAATATCTTCTGTGCAACAAATGTGAACATCATTCTAATAAACTCTAATTATGCCACGGAAGCATATGTTTGTCATAATCTAGTGCCTCTACTTGATTAAATCCCTTAGTCTAGCCTTGTTTCTTACAACTCCTCCTTTATCATCAATTTTGTTTTTAAAAATCTATTTTGTATCAATAATTGAATTTCTTTCAAGCCTAGAATCAAATCCCACACTTGAATCCTTGTAAATTGAACTAATTCATCTTGCATTGCTAAAATCCTAGCCAGATTAAGCACAACATCGTCAATTTATTTAGGCATAACTTGGGAGATCAAGCTACTTGACTTCGTCCCGGGCTATTGAAACCCTGATAATGGTGCATAGCGACGATCGCAACGACAATGTGTAGCATTGGTGGTGGCGGGCGGCGGCGTGCAGCTTGTTAGTGTGTAGTGCATGCAGTAGCAACACTAGCTATATGGTGACAACAACACATAGCGGCGTGTGCAATGTCGGCGATTTTACTATCAACTGTAGGGCTGCAAACTAGCCAAGCAAAGCCAAACTTTATGATATTCAAACTTGTTTAATAAGATAATCAAGCCAAGCCAAACCGAGTCTAAAATGAACCAAACTGTTGAAATGATTGTTGAAGATTAGCTGGTTTCCTTTTTATGAGCCCGAGCTTGGTTCAAGTTTGGCTTGAGCTTAGTTCGTTTAGATGTTATCAAGCTTATTTGATTTATCAAACCTTTTATATTTTAAGCTTGGTTGGTTGGTTATTGAGCTTGATAATATAAAATTGTTTGTTCATTTTGAAAGTTTCTTTGTTTATTTAGTATGTTGATAAAAGTTTTATTTATAAACATTGTTCACGAATGTTGTCCCCGGACATTAACGAGCTGAACACATATGAGTTCAAGTTTGTGCATTTAGTTTAATGTTGTTTAAGCTTGTTCATTTAATTAATCTTGTGTATTGAACAAACATAAAGAAGCTCTTATCAAGATAACACCAAGCTTGTTCACGAACGTTTAGCTCATTTACAACACTAACTATGGAGGTTCACTTGTTGCTCTCTCTCTCTCTGTGCTAGGAAGTCTGTACAAAGGCGGGCGCAAATAGCAACAAGTGAGATATCTGCGTGAGTGAGAAGAGATTAGGATTTGGGTGAAGAAATGGGAAACATGGAGGGGAAGAGAAGTGGGATGCTCGTTATTTAATGGTCATTTTGTAAAAAGGTTCAAATTTTTCTAGGAATTACAATTAGGGCCTTTAAAGTTTTAATAATATAATGGAAAGCCTACCCTAAATGATTGTGTTTAGATATCGTGTTTCCTTAAGGAAAAAAAGGTATCGCCATTCATTAACAATATAATTTGTTTCACACAAATCAATGCCTTATGCGCTCGTAGCAACCATCGACAATGGTTCCAATGGCTGCTAGGCAATGATGGTAGAGCGGAGGTAGTGACAACGAGCAACGACAATGGTAGGGCAGTGACAACGCTATTGTTGTGAGAGAAGGAATAAAAATAGAAGGGAAGAAGGCGGTGTTTGGGGTGAAGGGGAAAGGAAGAAGAAATAAAAACCCCAAAAAAAAAGATAGCATGCACGTAATGAAGAGGAGAAATAGTATTCTAGTTTTAATTGGCAAATTTGCAATTTAGTCCATAACTTTATAAATTTGCAATTGATCCAAACATTTAACTACTATAACAGAGGGAGTAACAAGTGTTCTTTGCATATCTATATAGGGCAGCCCGGTGCACGAAACTCTTATCAATGCAAGTCCCAGGAAGGGTCTATTATGTGTAACCTTATTCTGCTTTGCAAGAGGTTGTCATCAAGACTCAAACTCGTGATCTCTAGGTCACATGGCAGCAAGTTTACTCATTCCCCAATGCTCCCCTTTTGTTCACAGCATATCTATATTTGTTATAATAGGTATATTTCGGATTTTCTTATCCACCATATATAACTTCCACGGCTCCACTAGCTACCTCCATCAGTATGAGATCCTTAAAATCGCTGTTGAATGATGAAAGAAGATATTTTCATTATTTTTTTTGATAATCTAGGTGTTTGGGCCTTGGACTCAACTAATCCGGGCGGCATTTCCCTTAGTTCGCCTATCGGGTAAATCTAGAAGCACGAGCAGCTCCGCGCTTAGTAGCCAACTTCCCAAATTTTCTATGGTTCATATTGTGGTGCAAATGTGATGAATTGAGGTGGAATGTAAGTGCCTCTCAAGATTTGAATTGTTTTTTGGCCTTTGAAGATTTAAATCTTTATAGGCTCCAACTCATGATGATATGAAGTAATATAATAATGTGTTGAACTGTGTATAGCCTTAACAACTAATGTAATCAAGAAGATAGCTCAAATATCAACAGCAGTAACTTAGGACTATCCAATATATATATATGTGTGTGTGTGTGTGGTCATCTCTATGTCAGACTGCTGCAGTTGGAGGAAACTACCAATCACATAGATAGTTAATTAGTTATCACCCATGTTTGGAGACTGTTAGAATATTGTAAATATAGCTAGGGATAATTTGATATATCCTAATTTGTATTTTACATAAAATATAAATTTTTACCTAAAATACAAATTAGTTCTTAGAATAAAATCCTGATTTATTTCCTAGAATAGAGTTCTAATTATTTCTTAAAATAGGTCCTAACTTTGTATATAAATAGGACTTATATCTTGTAATATTTGATGAAGGGAATTCTTTAACATGGTATCAGAGCGCAATGTTTAAGGTTTTTTTCCTTTACCCTAAAATTCTCTTTTGCCCTAAATCTTGGTCGATCCGTTCTTTTTTTCCCCTCTCGCGACTTGTCTTGCTCGCGACTTCCCTTTTCTCTCTACGCGGCACTGCTGTTCTTCTCCTGCACGCTACACTGTTGTTCTCCAGAGAAGCCAAAGCTGTTATTCTTCTCCTGCACGCGTCGTGATCTTCGACAATGTGTCGCTCTTCACACATGATCACGTTCTCTCTGCACCTGATCGCGTCGCTCCCCACAACCTACTCGCGCAAGGCAGCCCTTCCTTTCCTTCCTCGGCTCGCGACCTCCATCTTCAGGTGCGCTGAAGGCTTCTTCCTGCACATTGTCGCACGTCGTGTGATGTTCTTCGCAGTGTGCTTTCTTTCGTCGAACGTCGAAGGCTCCTCCATAGCGTGCATATTCCGGTGCCTACTCCTGATGCCGACAACCTCTCAACAATCCAAAACTGATCAATGGCTACTTCTAGAGTTGTCAAACGGGTCAACCCGTGGCGGGGCGGGTCGGCCCATGGCGGGCCGGCCATTTGGCGGGGCGGGGCGGGGCGGGTCGACCCGTCATCTAGGCGGGTTGGAAAATCCCCAACCCAACCTAATCCAAGGCGGGCCGTGGGTTAGGTGGGCCAACCCGCGGGCCCATTAAAATATTTTTAAAAAATAAAAAAATCATATATTTAGATTTCATCAATCAAATATATTAAGAAATATATTTTTTTAAATATAAATGGATACAAACAAGTACTCATGTGATGAAAAATATTATTTTTTATTTCAAAATAATAACAAAGAAAGATAATAAATTGTCATAAAACTTAACTAACATGTGATTCTCAACCCGCGAGCCAACCCAAGCCCGTCGCGGGCCTAGGCGGGTTTGGGTTGCTTAAATTCTAACCCAATCCGCTTAAATTGATTGGCGGGGTGGGCCAACCCCACGGGCCCAACCCAAATTGACAGCTCTAGCTACTTCTGACACTCCAAAGTCAGATATCTCAATCTTTACCATCTACATCATTGCACCGCTCTCTTCTAAGCAGGTGGATGGTAAGAACTACTTCTCTTGGGTCTCTCACATTGAGTTTTGGCTTATTGTACAGGGTTATGAGACATATCTCATCCAAATCAATGAGGAAGCTCAAGTCGACAATCGTCCTCTGTGGACAAAGATTGACGCTAAGTTGTGTTGTATTATCCGAGCCACAATCTATCCATTTCTCAGGGATGTCTTCCGCACTCACAAAATCTGTAAAGCTGTTTGGACATAAACTCAACAATTCTTTACAAACACCTCTCGGCGACTCTATCAAGTTTATGAAGATCTCATGAACATCCTCAATGCCCATCAAATTAAAGATTCTATGTCAACTTATCTGGGTTTGGTCTAGCCTTCTTTGTGACTTCAATGAACTGCTTCCACTTACGGTCACTCATGTTGCTGAGTTTGAAAATTGGAAGAAATTGTTTATGTCTCTGACTTTATATGGTCTGTCTACATATTATTCTCATGTTCGTGATCAGATTCTGGGTAGCCCCACAGAAGCTATCATGGACAGTACCTGGGCGACTCTTCTTCGTGTCCTCGCTAAAGTCTTGACGTTACCTCCTTCCGTTCCTGTTAACTCATCAGCTTTGGTATCTCGAAGCAACACCAGACCTCCACCCCGTAAGGGTGGCAAAGGACGTCCTTGGTGTGATCACTACCACCGACCAGGACACACGATTGATAAATGTTGGAGTCTACATGGTCGACCCCCTCGTGTTGCTCAGATCGTCCAGAGTTTTGTCGCTTCTTCAGCTTCCACTTCACAGTTAACACCGAATCTGACCCCACTGCCTTCTTATGACGACTTTTTAAAATAGTATGAGGATCGACAGGCCTTTGATTCCACTGTTGCCGTTGTACACGCTGGTAATTCCTTGGCTGGCATATCTCGATATTCGGATCCCTGGGTTCTTGATTCTAGGGCCACCGATCATGTCACTAGTAATATCTCTTTTTTTTTCTCTCACTACTTCTGGTTATTTACCCTTTGTCGCCATGGTAATTGATTTTCAAACTCAATCCCAGGGTATTTATATTGTTCATCCTTCTCCGTCTCTCCCTATTCATAATGTTCTTTATATTCCCGGAGCTCCCTTTAATTTGTTATCAATAAGTCAACTTACTCGGTTTCTTGATTGTGTCATCTCTTTTACTAAAACTTTTGTTTCCTTACAGGACCGGAGAACGGAGAGGATGATTGGCTTTGGATGTGAGTCTCATGGCCTATATTGGTTTCACCGACCCTCTCTTGTTGGTTCGGCGGCGGCATCTCCTCTTCTTATTCATGCTCAGTTTGGACATTCAGGTCTTGATAAGTTGAAACAATTACATCCTAGTCTTTCTCACTTAGAGTCTTTGGCTTGTGAGTCATGTCAATTAGGACAGCATGTTCGTAATTCTTTTTCTCCTCGCACTGTGAGTTGGGCTACGTCCCCTTTCGCTTTGGTTCATTCTGATGTCTAGGGCCTGAGTCATATTTCTTCTACATTGGGGTCTCGATATTTTGTTATTTTTATAGATGATTTTTCTTGTTTTACTTGGTTATATCTGATGAAGGATCGTTCAAAATTGTTTTTTATTTTTCAATCTTTTTTTTTCATGAAATCAAAACTCAATTGGTATTTCTCTTCGAACCTTGCAAAGTGATAATGCGCGTGAGTATCTATCTACTCCGTTTCGGGCCTTTTTGGCGTCTCATGGTGTGTTGCATAAGGCGTCTTGTCCTCATACCCCCCAATAGAATGGAGTTGTAGAACGCAAGAATCGTCATCTTCTCGAGACCATCCAGACTCTTCTTTTCCACTCTCATGTTCCTTACCGATTTTGAGGTAACATCGTATTTACTGCGTGTTATCTCATCAATCACATGTCTTCCTCCACTCAACAAGGTAAAATATCTTATCATGTACTTTATCCTCATCAGTCTCTTCATCCTTTACCTCTAGGGTCTTTGGTTCTGTATGTTTTACTCATGCTCTTGATCCTGACATTGACAAACTCTCTCTCCAGTTTCATAAATGTGTCTTTCTTGAGTACCCACTGTCTCAGAAAGGGTACAAGTGTTATTCCCCTACTCTTCGTCGGTACTTCATATCTGCTGATGTCACATTCTTTGATTCGGTTCCATTTTTTTGGGTCCAATGCATCTCCGTCCAAGTTTTCTCTTTCTATACCTACGCCAGTGACTATCTGTTACCCTCCGAAGGACTCTCTATCACCTCCAACCACATCTCTCCTCCATTGCGTGTTTATCAGCTTCATCCTCGTCCTGCTTTCCCGCCGCCCAACGCTTACACTGTCGTGAACACATCTTTGGAGCCTAGTCATTCGCCTCTTCCTCCGGTCCCATCTCCTGAGTATGATATTCCTATTGCCCTTCGAAAAGGTATGTGTTCCACTTGTAATCCTTCTCCTCATTATTTTTATTTAAGTTATCATCTTCTTTCTTCTTCCTATTATTCTTGGTTGTCCGCTTTTTTGTCTGTTTTTTTTCCAAAGACTGCAAGTGATGTCTTTGCTCATCCAGAATGGAAATAGGCTATGCTCGAGAATATGTGTGCCTTACAAAGCAGTGGAACTTGGAACCTTGTTCCTCTACCACCAGGGAAATCAGTTTTTGGTTGTCGATGGGTATATATGGTGAAAGTTGGTCCAGACGAAAAAATTGATCGGCTTAAAGCCCGTCTCGTCACTAAGGGTTATACTCATATCTTCGGATTGGATTATGGGGGCACCTTTTCCCCTACTGCCAAAATGTCCTCTGTGCGCCTATTCTTGTCTATTGTTGCGATTCGACGTTGGTCTCTTTATCAGTTAGACATCAAAAATGTTTTCTTACATGGTGACCTGCTCGAGGAAGTCTACATGGAGCAACCTCCGTGTTTTGTTGCTCAGGGAGAGTCTTTTGATCTTGTATGTCGCTTGCGGAAATCTTTATATAACCTTAAGCAGTCACTCACAGCATGGTTCGGTAGATTTAGTACTGTAATTCAACAGTTTGGCATGATTCGGAGCGAAGCCGACCATTCTGTATTTTAATCTCCACTCATCTACTTGTTGCATCTATTTAGTAGTTTATGTTCATGATATTGTCGTCACAGGTCTCAGGATTTCACAGGTGAAACATCTTTTTAAACATTTCCAGATAAAGAATCTCGGTAAACTCAAATATTTCTTGGGGATAGAAGTAACACAGCCCAATGATGGGATCATCATATCCCAAAGGAAGTATGCAATCGATATTTTGGAAGAAATAGGAATGTTAAACTCAAAGACAGTTGACAACCCTATGGATCCTAATGTCAAGCTCTTGCCAAATCAGGAGGAGTCTCTTCTAGATCTTGAACGATACAGGCGATTAGTAGGGAAACTAAGCTTTCTTATTGTTACCCGTCCAGACATCTCATTTGCAGTAAGTGTAGTAAGTCAGTTTCTCAACTCTCCATGCAAGGAACATTGGGATGTTGTGATCTGCATTATTCGATATATCAGAGGTGCTCCAGGAAAGGTTATTTTATACGGAGATAAAGGATATACTCAAATCGTAGGGTATTCTGATGCAGATTGGGCAGTTCTCCCACTGATAGGAGATCTACGTCTGAGTTTTGTATATTTGTTGGAGATAATCTTGTTTCTTGGAAAAGCAAAAAAGCAGAATGTTGTAGCAAGATCCAGTGCAGAGACAGAGTATTGAGCTATGGTCATAGGCAGTCAAGAGCTTATATGGCTCAAACAGTTGCTTCAGGAACTAAGATTTGGAGAGATTACACAAATGTCACTTATATGTGACAACCAGACTGCCATGCATATCACCTCAAATCTAGTTTTTTATGAGAGGACAAAGCATGTTTAAGTCGACTATCACTTTATTAGAGAGAAAGTTGTATTTGGAGAAATATCTACTAGTTATGTCAACTCACATGATCAACTAGTAAATATATTCACTAAGTCATTTAGAGGGCCCCGAATTGACTACATATGTAACAAGCTGGGTGCATATGATTTATATTCTCCAGCTTGAGAGGGAGTGCTAAAATATTATAAATATAGCTAGGAATAATTTGATGTGTCCTAATTTGTATTTTACCTAAAATATAAATTAGTTATGAGAATAGAATTCTGATTTATTTTCTTGAATAGAGTTCTAATTATTTCTTAGAACAGGTCCTAACTTTGTATATTAATAGGGTTTATATCTTGTAATATTTAATGAAGAGAATTCTTTAACATAGACCTAGCTCATGTTCAAGTCTCCAAGCAAGAGAAGAAATATTGGAAGATGCTTGTGAGGTTTTGATCAATTTGTTGCCAAAGAAGTGAAAACAATTGAGTATCAAATTGCTCCAATGAGGCTTTGGTGGAATTAGAAAACTTGGCAGTCTAGGTGATGACGTGTTCCTTCAAGTTAGCCTATGAATCAAACTCGAACCACTGTAGCTCATGAAGCACAACTATTCTCGCTAAGATTCTCTAGAGTAACAATCATGAAACCTAAAGGGTTCGAGTAAGCAATAGACTGAATAAGCTGTGATATTGTTGAGCAATCTGATATTTTGGTATTGAAGGCAACTCAATACAGTTACAGTTGGTTTCTTAGGTTGTTGTTTGCTGCAATATACAAAGCGGTTAGTATGTTCAACTAGATAAAGGGCAAATGCACAAAAGTACTTGAAAACTAGTTAATTATTGTTGAGAATCTTAGGCTAGTTAGTGAAGATTATACTTATGCGGAAGAAAGTGTAGCAACAGTGGTAATAAGATGAAGAGTTTATTTGCTCATTGTTGCTATCTGGTGTTGGAAACCACAACCAGAAGCATATCAGAATCCAATGGTCTAGAAGGAAGCAGTCTACTTGAGGAAAAGGTAGAACAGAGAGATTGTTTGTTTTTGACAGCCGGGAAGAAGTAGATTAGGAAGAATTAGGCGGCACCACGGTGGGGTGCCGCCTAGCGCCTAGGGGGCCGCCTAGGCCGACTTTTACAACAATGGGAAGAAGAATAGTCTCAAGGATGAAGTGAGATGGTCTCATGGGCGGTTAAGGAGTCAAGGTTGTCCTCTCATGGGCATTTTCTTTGTGGGGAAGATGATGCTCGAGATGATGATTGCCACAAAATCTCAATGCCGAGGGGAAAAGTTATAAGGATCAATTTGGCTCTAGTACCATGAAATGGTGAAATTATGTGTATGAAATCTCACCCTTAGTAGTCCCCTTTACTTAAACGTATTATTTATGCAATATATACTTTAGTCCTTGTAATATGAAGGTGAGTCTTGGTGTAATAGTAAAGTTATTACCAGGTGACCTTGAGGTCATATGTTCGAGTCGCACAAATAACCTCTTGCAAAATTCAAGATATGGCAACGTATGATAAATCCAATGTGGTCCGACCCTTCCCTATGACCCTGCATTAACTGAAACTTCGTGCACCTAGTTGACCTTTCTTTTATATATATATATATATATATATATATACAGGTTTGATCTCCTGAGCGACAAAAGACGCGAGCCCGTGCGCGACCGCACTTCCTGATCGGTCGCGTGACCGATCAGGCACTCTCCGAGGGCAGCGAGCCGGTGACTAGCAATGACGGGTGGAGGGTGCGATGAGCCTGACGGGTTCACCAATCCCTCTTGGTTATAGTATGGTGTTCGGGGCGGCGGCCGGAGGTCGCCGTTGGTTAGCAAGCCCCGATGGGTTCACTAATCCCTTTTGGTTATAGTATCATGTTCGGGGCGGCGGCTGGAGGCCGCCGTTGGTCAGCAAGCCCCGACGGGTTCACCAATTCCTCTTGGTTATAGTATGGTGTTCGGGGTGGCGGCCGGAGGCCGCCGTTGGTCAGCAAGCACTGACGGATTCACCAATCCCTCTTGGTTATAGTATGATGTTCGGGGCGGCGGCCGAAGGCCGCCGTTGGTCAGCAAGCCCCGACGGGTTCATCAATCCCTCTTGGTTATAGTATGGTGTTCGGAGCGACGGCCGGAGGCCACCGTTGGTCAGTAAGCCCCCCGGAGAGTGCCTGATCGGTCGCGTCACCGATCAGGCAAGAACCTGATCGGTCACGCGACCGATCAGGAAGGGCGGTCGCGCACGGGCGCGCGTTTGTCGCTCAAGAGATCACTCCTCTATATATATATATATAGAGGACCGCACGCTGCGCCTCTCCGTAACCGATCAGGCAACGCCTGATCGGTCTGGTGACCGATCAAGCGCGTCGCGCACGCGGTTCGCAGCAGAGCAATTATGTATATATATATATATATATATATATATATATATATATATATATATATATATTAGTCCTTTAATTCCTAGTGTTTATAATTAAGTTTCAATGTTTTAATTTAATTCCATAACCAATCTAATCATTTGATAGATTATGCTTGTTGTTTATTTTTAAATGAAATCGGTATTATTATCTAATATGTTAGTTTCCATATTACCTGTATATATTAGTTAATATATATGTCAATTAGCTAATTGTCAATTAACCTAAGGGAGAGGCTATCCACACCCCCCAACCCCCCCCCCCCCCCCCCCCCCCCCCCCCAACACCCCCGCGCAAACCCAATTATTAAACAAACCCTAACTTTTTTTCCTCAAAAATACCCTTGGTGAAAAGTCTAAAATGCCCTTTTAATAAAATATCTCCCTCCCCCATTCTCTGTTCTCTCTTTTTTTTCTCCCTATCTATTTTGTCTCTACAACCTAATATCTCTTAGATTCAATTCCAACGAACAATGTAAGCTTTTTTTTTTTTGTGCAATACGATTGTATATTTGTATTCTTGCGATTTGATGCTTGTTACTCTGGCAATAATTTCCCTTGAGCTAATAGTATTCTGTTGTGTTTTGAAAAGAAAAGGTCCATGCATTAAGAAAATCACCAAGTTTGATACGTTGGAGCATGGTTCTTTGTTTTTTATACATAATATGCAGGATGAAAGGTTTTTATGAATCCATTAACCCCTTATGATGCTTCTTTCTAATGGTGATAGGTTGTATACAATACCAATGAACTTGCAAAATTGGTGGAGACTAGGAAAAGCTTGGAGAACTGGTTTGTTTATTATGAAAACAAGTCTATGCGAAATCCCAACAAAAGACCAACTACAAAGGTACATGTAATGATGATGCATGAAGCCTCTCTTCTTAACATGACTGACATTAACAACATTTATGTATTGGGTTTCTATATTTTTCATAGACAGGACTTTTTGGTATACTGGGAAAGAGTGTGGATGCGATTGACTACTATAGGGCTGAGATAGAGAAGCTACGGAAGGAAGTAAGCATTTAGTATTCTTCAGATTTTCTTAAGAAAAAATACTCATGATATAAATATTGTTCCTTGCAGTATTCATAATGAAGTTACATTTTTTTCATATAAGGTTCTCTGACTGTTTTAAGCTTCTCTCCAATGTAACACACACACACACAAGGTAGATTTATTTGAATTCCTTAGTTTGATTTTGTTTCTAGTTTACATGATGGAATAAATTAGTGTCACTACATAATCTCGAAACAAATCCTGTAAACTAGAAAAAGTAATGCTGCATTCATTTCTTGCCCCATAGAAATGGTTTGCCTAGGGTTTGTTCATTGTTTACTTAAAAATTAATTCTTCATAATAGCTGCTCTTATTTGATAAAGGAAGCAGCAGAACGAGAAAGGATAATCAGTGATCCTGCCGTACTAATGCCAGCAGCTTTTGTCTCCTTCAAAAGCAGATGGGGGGCAGCTGTTTGTGCTCAAACACAGCAATCAAGTAATCCTACTTTGTGGTTAACAGATTGGGCTCCTGAGCCACGTGATGTGTATTGGTCCAATCTTTCCATCCCTTTTGTGGAGCTCACAATTAGGAGGTTCCTTATGGCTGTTGCACTGTTCTTTCTTACCTTTTTCTTCATGATCCCAATTGCATTTGTTCAGTCTCTAGCCAATATTGAGGGAATTGAGAAGGTCATGCCGTTTTTAAGGCCTGTAATGGAATGGTAAGTTTGTATTGCTCTCTTCTTTTTAACATTCATCTTTGTAATGAGACATTTCATTTTTTGTCAAAATTATTTGTATAGGAAATTGTGAGGACACAAAAGGACCTCCCCAGAATTCCTATCTCTTGTACATTTACATGATTCTTAATCTCCTTGCATTTGTAGTCCATTCAAAGCTTAAAAACAAAGCATAATTAATTTTTGTTTTATACATGTTTGTTGACAATGTCTAATCTTGAATTGTCAAATCCCATTGCAGGGATTTAACCAAGTCAGTTATACAAGGTATTCTACCGGGCATTGCATTAAAGATATTTCTTATTCTTCTACCCACAATTCTCATGACGATGTCCAAGATAGAAGGTCATATATCCCTATCATCATTGGACAGGAGATCTGCTTCTAAGTACTATCTTTTCATTCTGGTTAATGTATTTCTTGGGAGTGTTATTACTGGAACAGCATTCCAACAACTAGATAGTTTCCTCCACCAATCAGCTGATGCGTATGTGAAAATTTTGTTTTACTTATTATCTTGTACATGTTTATATCTTCCTATTTTTAGTTACTTAGAAACAGAAATGATTTATGCATGTCATGGATGCTCACACAATTAGATCGTTAATATAATAGGACATTTTTTATCTGAAAATTGAATTGTTTCTATATTGAACTTTTCTTCCTTGCCTTGCTTGATGTTAACATATGAGAAACATGGAAACTGTGTCAAATCGATCGAGTATTGGACTATTTTATATATTACCTGACCACATATGCATCTCCTTTCCTGGAATAGGTTGATATGAAATTCTTTTGTTTTAGACATTTAACGTGGGATCCTTTAAATGACCATCTCTTATGATGGTGAATCAGTTTAATAATGGATTTCATTCTACATGCCAAATTAAAAATATATAGATATCATTTTATTCAAGATCTATATATATATATATATATAAAAGATTTTGTTATGTCACACACCTTATACGGCACACCCTGTGAACACTTAGTATATTTAAAAAAAAACAAAATAGAACTTAGAACTTAGGGAATAGTATTTAAATTTAAAAAATTAAATAAAAATAGTGCTCACAGGGTGCACAACATAAACACACACGTCTAAGTGCATGCACAGCACTCGGGCACCTGGAACACTTCTAGGGCCAGCGTGCACTCAGTCGCCCACGGTGGATGCCCACCATATCACTTATATATATATATGTTTTGCTTTTAAATTAATTTAATTTGCTTCTTAGTTCTTACTGGAAACCCACTTAGGAAAACAATTACTTCTCATTTGTTAGTCTTTGCAAGCTTTACTCAAAATGATTGACGGTTTAATTTCTTTTTTTCACATTGTAAGTTTGATATTGTTTTTTTTTTCAAAAAAAAAACAGAATTCCAAAAACTGTGGGGATGTCTATTCCAATGAAAGCAACATTTTTCATCACATATATAATGGTCGACGGATGGGCTAGTGTTGCTGGAGAAATACTTCGACTCAAACCATTAATTGTTTTTCATCTAAAGAACACATTCCTCGTAAAAACTGACCAAGATCGCGAACAGGCTATGAATCCTGGTTGTTTAGAATTTGCTTCTTCAGAACCACGGATACAACTATACTTCTTGCTTGGGTTTGTCTACTTTGTTGTGGCTCCAATTTTTCTTCCCTTCCTACTTGTGTTCTTCGGCCTAGCATATGTGGTGTTTCGCCATCAGGTATGATGTTCAGCGTCTTATAGTTATCTTCTTCACTTTTATGAAGACATTTTGACCAAGATAATTTGAGAACTTTTCACTCACCAATCTGTATTCCATGACATCAGTTTACGAGTTCCAGTTAAAGTTTGCCTGTTGCTTCTATTTTCCTTGTATCTACACAATTTTTTTTTTCTGAATCTGGAATTGAAGATGCAGTTCATTTTAGAAATATTGTTTACTATATGCATATCACTTGTTCATTTTTCCTGACGTTCTTGATAATCTTTCCGTGTGATGCTCCAAGATCATAAATGTATACAGCCAGCAATATGAAAGTGCCGCAGCATTCTGGCCAGATGTCGTTAAACGAGTGATTATTGCAATGATCATCTCACAACTTTTACTTATGGGCTTGTTGAGTACCAAGCATGCCTCCCTCACCACGCCTATACTTGTTCTTCCTCTGTTGACAATATGGTTCCACATATATTGCAAGAACCGATTTGAGCCTGCATTTGTCAAGTTTCCTTTGCAGGTTTGTTCAGACATAGTCACTTTGATTGGCGAAAAAGAAGCAGCAGCAAATAGGAGTTTATTTCTTTTTGAAACGAACCGAAAAAACATTGTCTAAAGCGATAATTTGTGTTTGCAGGATGCAATGGTGAAGGACACACTAGAACGAGCAACAGAACCACTCCTAAATTTGAGAGCTTACCTTCAAGATGCATATGTGCACCCCGATTTTCACAGAGAAGATATTGAACGCCCATTGGCAATTGATGAAGAAGAAAACAATCTACTGGTGCCTACAAAACGGATTTCATATAGGGGCACACCCAAAGACAGCAAATATAATTCGGAGATAGGTTCTGATTGTGATGCCTGAACTATCATCCTACATATTCTTTCTGCTCAGATGTCTATATGAGCTTGTTTTCTCTGTCCTGCAATGGCATTGATGCTCAAATTCATACCCTACAGGATGACAGAAAGAAGTTCTACATGTTTGGATGAACTAGCTTTTTATCAAACTTATAGTACATTTTTGTTTCCTTTGATTTTTGGAGAGGTGAATGAAAGTCCAGAAGCATATATCATGCGTGATGATGGATGGTTCAACAATGGTTAAGACTATGTTTCTGCAACCTGATGGTGGTTAATATTATCAATAGTTATTGGGCCTACTGTTAAACCAGTAAAATTTAAAAGACTTCTGGTTAAAAGTACTGCAGGTATGAATTTCACGGTACTGTTAATAGATATTGTTAGTAGGAGTTTAACATCTATTTCTAACTGGAAAATACACCGTCAAAACAATATGACACCTAGCCACTGTTAAAAGCACCATCCACAAATTTATCTGTTAAGTTATTCATTGTTAAAACCTAGCAAAATATTTTCTTTCAATTTATTTTCAGAAACTACCATAAAGTTATGATAAGCTGTACTTATCTGAGACTTTATTAAAAGGAAACAATAGGAGCTTTTGACTTTAGGGTCTGATTTCCAGAGTGATTGCTCCCTTTAAAAAACATTCATATATAAAAGTTTTGGGCAATTTACCAAAACATGACCATACAGATCTATCAAAATGTTATAATTATTGTTAATAAAAAAATATCTTTCATACAAAAATACCTTCGGTTTTTTTTGAATCGCGTAAGAAAAATTCGAAATACTTAAATTATATAGGATAATTTTAAAATGATTAAATCACCTATCTATTTTTCATTTTATCTTTAATCGATCAACTAATAAAAATATCAATCGACTAATTGAATTAGTAAATTGATATTTTTCACGATTCGAATCGATTTTGTACTGTATCTCAATTTTGAAATTTTATAAATCAGTTGGATGATTTAGTTTTTTTAATGAAAATCGATTTTAGATAAAATTGGTTAATACATCAATGACCTCGGTTCTGTTAGTTCTCCTGATTATATCCACAATCTCAAATGTTAGGCCCCCAGAGGTCCATACTTGCTTGAAAATTAGACAACATTTCCCCTATACGGTGGACAATCTGGAATAATTATAGATATCTTTTCACAAACTATAGCACAACGTCACACGACTGACATCACAATAGTAAAATAAGTTTCACAACCACGTAGTTAATATCGATATGAAAGATTGAAATAAAAGAGGGCACATATCCAAATAGAAACTCAAATTTAAATTCAAAGACCAAACACACTAGCCTATACATAAGTCTACTGAGGATATAAATACCAGTCTAATGATGTAAATGCGGAAATAACGAAAGTACAGAAATAAAATAAATGCGGGAAAAAAATAAATACTGAAAACTCCAAAAGGACTCGACACTATGAGACTGACAACTGGATCCTCTCCTGGCTCAAGGTAATACATCTATTTGCTACCTGAAATAAAATTAAATGGTGGGGGGTAGTGAGTCCGGGCAGACTCTGCGGACATAAGAGCAGATAAATGCATGATATAATAAAAAATATATCAAGCAAGTTGATACAACAGTATACAGTCTCCGAAAAACAGGATAACATCTGGGCATGTGTAAAATAGAATGGTAGTGCAATAATAAAGTATGCATGTATGTCAACCAACTGCAACAATCATAGCTCACATAAATACAACAAACACAAGAAAAATACAAAATGCAATAAATGCATATGATGCAATGGCATGTGTTACCCCTAACGCCAATCAAGCCGCCATCACATCACATCTGTGAGGCCGAGTGGGTAGGATCGTGGCAATTGTACACACTCCAATAATTACTACTACTATAAGTGGTTGAGAGGGCAGGATGTTGGGGAGCCAACTACTCCAAAACCCTAGGAAAAAGGTGAGCCACCAACAACTCTGATATCCCTCGAAAATAACGGTGAAGGTGTCAACTGCTTGCCTACAACTCTAACATCCACTATTCATGAGTGGTTGAGTGTGACATAACAGGGCAGCTGCTCATACTCTAGCAACTATCACTACCCATGAGTGGTTGAGTGGGCAGAGGAGCTAAATGACTGACGACGAACTTAACCATAAGAAAGCCGATGTTCGTCAGTATGCAACTATGTAGGTATGGTGCATGATACTAAATGCACAAACAACCAAGTCACAACTACGCAATGGTATGAAGAATACATACTAGAATCCATAAGCATGCAACTAGACTACTGGGTAGGGTATATCTAATGCCAACCAAAATCCTAATTGTGTTTAATGATTATTCCTAAGTACTCGCTTACGAGTAGTACTTTACAGAACAGAAATCAATAGATAAGATTGTATGGATATAAATTTAAGTAGTTCAAAGATCAAGCACAGAAAAGTATCAACGGATGATATTAAAAGATAAAGAATAAGGTAAAACAGTCATATTCAAAAATAAAACAGCAATACATTTAAGTTCAATAATCTACAGGAAATAAAAGAGAAGTATCCGCCTTAAATGTAGAACGTATCAGAGAAAATCTCTCATCCAGTTAATTCATGTCCAATCAGGGTCCTGTGTTAAGGACAATGTTTAGCTATTTATATATTTATTAAAATAGTTAAATTAACTACTAAACATAATTAAGATCAATCTTATTGATTAACTAACTCCTTAATTTATTCATCCTTAATTATTTAATCAACATATTGATTAGTTAATAATCCAACTAATCTATGATACATCACATTAGCCAATCCATTCTAAATCACATGAATAAATCTACACGAAATCTCCCCCAAACCACATATGCACTCAATTCCATTTAAATAATCTAACCAATACACAACATTATTAGATCAGAATTCTATACATGTATCACCCCTAATACTCAGAGGTGGTCAACAAATCACAAGATCAACACAATACTCCACAAGACTAATCCAAAACATAATTAACACTAAGGTCAGAACGGTAACAAGCTGATCAAATTTAAAACTCATCCAACTACAAAACTACAATCATAATTTAATTCGATCGACAAAAATTCTCAAACTTACAAATCTGCTGACGGTAAAAACCTACAACATCAAAATACATTTAAGCTCCAATGAGTGAAGCTGGGTCCTGGTGAGTGAAATCCTAGTGAGTGAAGCTAGGTTGAAATCCCGGTGAGTGAAGCCGGGTCCTGGTGAGTGAAGCCAGGTGATTGAAATCCTAGTGAGTGAAGCTAGGTTGAAATCCCGGTGAGTGAAGCCGGGTCCTGGTGAGTGAAGCCAGGTGATTGAAAACTTGGTGAGTGAAGCCAGGTCCTAGCTTGGAGGGCTAGGTTGAAGTCCCAGTGAGTGAAGCTGGGCATGACACAAGTCAGAGATGGGTCGGAGGCTTGTTCTCTTGACTTAGAGGAGATTTGACCTTGCCTGGATCGGTCTGGTGACCGATCAGGGAAGTTGGCACGGTGCTCCTTTGTGGATCGGTCTGGTGACCGATCCAGTGATGACTGATCGGTCTGGTGACCGATCAGGGAGCATACAGTGAGGCTGGAACCTACTGCTCGGCTCCTGATCGGTCTGTTGACCGATCAGGAGTGTGCAGTTCACTCACTGCTCTGCTCCTGATCGTCCTGACCGTCAGAGCACCAGTAGTTGACCCCCTCTCTCTCCTACTCGGTGACCATCAGGAGCATCCAGTATTTACTACTGATCTGCTCCTGATCGTCTTGACCGATCTGGAACACTGCAGACCGTCGGGAACGATCAAGTGTCGCGAGTCCACATGACGTAGGACGAACCTGATCGGTCGAGATGCCGATCGGTCTGGATCATACCTATATCTATTTGACCGTCCAACACATGACTTGATTCCTATGACGTATAATAAATCGCAACTGATGCTATATACCTGATCACATATAATAAGCTGTCATTCTGATGCTCACATTCTATCATGATCACTGAAATGCTACGACCAAGTATGCACTTCTAGAAGTCACAACTTTAGATGCAACATACCAACTGACTTATAAGATCAGATCAGTACCATCGAACAGCTCTCTCAAGAACATCGATGGAAGTGGTCTACATAACTAGCAGCTCAACTTGATCATCATTACTCGATCAATGGAATTCTAGTCACGAAGAAGAACAATACATCAAGAACAGTAAAGAGTCTAGAACTTCTATAGTCTAGGATCCGAATAATTTAATGCTATCACCAATACAGTTCGATCAAAAAAATACAAAATCAATACTAAACAGTCTCAAACAAAAAAAAAAAAAACAAGTTTGCTATCAACCACAGTTCGGTCAAGCATCACCCATGAAACAATCCAACATTCCCTTCATTTGTAGCTCACGCAATCGAGTTCCAAAATTGAGCAGCTTAATCGAATAAAGCAGCTCACTGCAAGACATGGGGAACTCAAGCATTCCAACACCAAGCTAACTCCCAACTCTCAGATCCAAACCGCTTACACAAGATCTAAACCATCTACAGATTCACCCTAAAGCCACCTCGTAATTCCTGCAACTTGAAATTCACGGCAAACACACAAACAAATCCAAATCCAAATCTCAGATCGGTCTCTAAAGTAAAAAAAAAGAAAGAAAACTCATGGTAAAAGGGTCTCTCCATCCAACACCAGATTAAAACCCCAACCCAAACACAAAATCACAACCCATCTAATCTGAACAGAATAGATTTCTATCCAAACAAAGAACAATCCAAACCATTCTTCTTTACTGATCTATAATCCAAACTTGGCTTACCTACGTGTAAAGGGAAGCGGCGATGATGGGCCGACACTAGGGCACGACTCGAGAGTAGATGCACACTCGATGAAGGTGGAAGATCTGATCTTGCCTCTGGCAATCCTTCTGACAGCCCGCTCTTCCCTTGTCTCTCATCGTCTAAGCCATGGATAATGGAAAATTGTTGTAGGGTTGAGCATCCAACAAAGGTGAAGAAGATATGCTCTGGCATCAATTGATGAATCGAGGCATAGAGGGGAAATCACAAGGAGGGGAGGTTGCGGCACCATTCAATCAAAGGAGGAGGAGACTGGGGTCGAAGAGATGAGGAGTAGAACAGAGATCGCGTGGTGAGGAGGAAAAGGGATCTCAATGCTGCTCGTGTGGTTTATGTTGGAGCAATCTAGGTACCTTATATTTTGATGTTTGGGCAATGGTTTAATTTAGGATCATTGTTGTATTTGATATGCATTATGAGTATGCAGGATATATGTACAACAAAGGAGAAAAGTCCAGGTGACATCTTGGCAAAGGAAGACCCGACAACAAGGATCGAGGCCGAAGGAAGCTCTAGAAGCAAGGTGTGAAGAATGGGGAAGCATCCGAGGGACGCAAGGCTGATGGAGGAGGCTAGAAGGCTAGGTCTAGGTTGGTCGGGCGAGGACGAGTGCTAAGTGGCTGTACTCAGGGTTGAAACCCTAAGTTTAGGGTTTGGGCAGTCGACTGCTGCTTGGAGCAGTCGACTGGTGTTGGGCACTGAAAGATCAGTCGACTGATCTTCTGTGCAGTTGACTGGTGTCGACTAGAATTCGAACGTTAGGCTATAACGTTCGAATCCAAGTGGATCAATCGACTGGTGTTGACACCAGTTGACTGGTAACAGTTAGAAAGTACCGAGTTCTATTTAAGGGAGCTCAGTTTGGCTGGACAAAGGTTGACAAAATAAGCTTGGGTAAAGCTTATTAGTAGTCTACAAGTGCTCAGGTGTTGTTGCAAGGTTGTAGGCTTATAGCGAGGTTTCTCCACCCATAAGAAGCGACGCGAGCTAGCCGAAGGCTTTCCGGAGAGTCATCTACCGACGGATCGAGATCGTCCACCTTACAGACAGTCGTGAAGTAGGAGCCTTATCTCCGAACCACGTTAAATTGGTTTGTCTTCCTTTGTGTTAGTTTTAGTTTATATTATTCTGCTTGCGCAAACTAACCATGTAGGAAGAACCTAGATGGAAGTGGATGATCAGCTATTCACCCCCTCTAGCCGGCGCATCGATCCCCAACAAGTGGTATAAGAGTCGGGGTCGCTTGTCTACGGACTAACCGTCGGGAGAGCAAAGACGCTAGAGGAAGATAGACTCGGAAGGTCCGCTAGGATGGATACTCGGATCTCACCTCCATATGATCAAGACGGCTTCGATATTGGAGGAAGCGGTTGGAGACTTAGTTTAAATGGATTGGGACCATTGAACCGCATTGGAGGTTCCATTCGAAGCTCCAACGGACAAGAAGGGGAAACACCTTCGACTTCGATATTGGACCAAGGATTAAAAGGAGGAAGCGGAGGCGGATAAGGAGGTAACGAGAATTGTTTTAAACTTATTACCTTCTTATATTGTGTATCGTGTAGGTGATTACAAGAATGCCTATGAGTTATAGAAAAAGGTGATAGCTCTACATGAAAATTCACACCAGGACAAGGAGTGGAGGAGTCCAAGGATAAGGGCTCATTAGTCTAAGAGAAGGAGAAGGACAATCGGAGGTTGAATCGAGTTCAACATCCGAAGAGGAGGACGAAGTGGAATCGTCCACATCCGCAAGTGAGGAAGAAATAGAAGAAGTCTCCACCTCAAGGATTGAGGGGGAGGAGAGACCATCTTCAATACCGGAGCAAGAAGAAAGTCTCCACCTCCACCAAAGTAAAGTCAAAGGATCACATCATTTGCTTTGGATGTAATGAGAAGGGACACTACAAGGACAAATGTCCATTGGGTAAGAAAAAGGAGGTAAACTCTAAATCTAAGTCAATTTCTTTAACATCTAACATGGGTTGTAGGAAAAGAAAGATAAGAAGCATATAATTTGCTTCACGTGTGGTGAGCGGGGCCACTACCACACAAAATGCCAAAGAAAGAAGAGCTCAAAAAGCTAGGTCATTTGAAGAAATTGGAGAAAAAGAGGATCTCAAATCAAGGGGGTGCTTCAAAAGTAAAAGGGAAGGTAATCCTTTATTTGAAATTCAATCCAATTTCTAATTCCTATATGTTTGTTAAAAAAATGAAGATTATTTACCCAAGCATAATCATGAATTTAAATATAGTGATAGGAATAGGGTTAACAAGGTAGATAATCCTAAGAAATCATTACCCAAGACTAGACCAAATAGGATCCCAAACTACCATGTCTAAGAGAAGGAATGTAGTAAATGAGAAAAGCATTAATCCCAAGAAGGGGAGACATATGCCTAGAAAGGTGGGTAGGTCTAGGAATGCCAAGGTGGACATGTTGACTCTAGGGTTAGAGCTTTAGAGTTGGAAAATCAAGTTTTGAAGCAAGACTTGAAGAAATGGAGAGAGCCTAGATAGGTTCATTATTGGACCTAGGGGACTTGACATATGTTTGGGTGTTCAAAAATCCAAAATTGTCAAATTGAGTATCTCCAAGACCAAAAGAATGCCAAATGCTAGAAGGACACAAGACATTGGTAAGGAGGAGTAATCAAAGACAAGTCGTCCAAGATTAAGAAGATAACGGTCGAGAGCCAAGGATCACCGAAGGTACACCGATGTGGCTTAGTAACCTTGGATGAATCACCTAGGAAGGTGACTAAGGTTAAGAGCTCAAGGGGGAGTTTTAGAATCAAATTGGCACCTATGGTAAATGGATTTCGGGAGGATTTGTTCGGAAGTCTAGATGAATCATAGAGTGTGCCAAAGAGTTTGGAGACAGATTTGAATCTGAATCTTTAGATTTTGGCATATTGGATTTATGTTTCATGCATGAAAATACAACATCGAGATCATATTGCATGAAAATTTATTTTTGATGTGTAGATGTCATATAAACCAATGATAAAGATGCATTATGATTTGGTATGAGCAGATACATTAAGAGGAGACCAAAATTAAAAATTTAGGTCAAGTTTCTATTGATTTATTTAGATAATTTTGAATTTTATGTCAATTTTGAGATCCGAGATATATACATTTTTTATATCTCTCAATCTTGGATTTTATGTTTCTCAAAACTACACTTGACGGAGAAGTTGAACCCCGCCAGAAGCTGCTGAAGTAGGTGAGGGAGAAGTCTGTTACTAGTCTCAAGACGCATTTGCCTGAGCTATTCCGAAGTTTGTCGGAGTTCTCTGATTTGTGTTCCAGGATGTATACTAGTTTGAAGTCGATAGCTGATCAACCCCAAAACAGACTCACTCACCAGCTTCATAACGTACAGAATCCTGTTTTATGGTCTGTTTTTTCTAAGTATATTCTGTTAGTTATTTGATTGTGGTGTTCATATTTGATGGACTGGTTATTGTAATTAATTCTATTTATGATTGATTTTTTAAACCGATTTGAGTGAATGAAAATTTGCTCATTAAGAAAATAATTTGGTTTCCACATTCCACTCCATTTTTTCCTTTTGTTTTTAAAAACGATTGGAGTGAAGCAGGAGTCAACTCAAATAAAATGAAAATCTCGATACATATGTATGGGTGTAAAAGTGACATCATTTCAAATGGTTTAGGACTGTAGGTTTATGATAAAATATAAACATATAAATTATAAGGGCGATCCTTTATATATATGTATGACTGATAAATTTGTTGCTTAAATCAGCCATATTATTACTAACTAATAAGAAGATAATGATTGACTATATGTTAAAAATACATATAATTATATATATATATTGATCCTGTCGACAAACGAAGATCGGTTCTCGCTCGGCTGACTCGGTCTGACCAAGATGACCCGGTCTGCTATAGCACGAGAGGTCAGACCAAACTGGAGAACTCAAAGTGGTGGTGAGTTTGCAAAATGACAGCAGCCCTTCTTCGGAGCTCAAATGGGGTTTATATAGGGGAGGGAAAAGATCTCCCCTCCCTCGAGCCGTCACGTCTCATTAAGAGCCGATCAGTGGTTAGCCTGAGCTACTAGCAACTTCAGCCGCAAGGTGAGACTGTCACAGCCGCCTGACAATCTGTAAAAGCTATTCCTTCTGACCCTAATTAATATTTGGCGGCTTTGTCAGGTAATGATTATGTCAGAGGTCTTTTCTTCCTAAATGAAGGGTTTCGGCAGACCTTGACGGTGAACTTGGCTCCCCTATTACTCGGACCTATCAGGTCGGGCCATATCGATTTACAACTGGGGTTGGCCGGGTCAACTGGATCTCCTATCCCCTTCAGTTTTAGGGGTGGCTTGGGAGTATTCGACTTGAGATGTTCGGGCACTACAAATATCTGATCCCAAGTGCCCGACCTCGGGGCGTTTGGGTACTACGGATGCACGACCTCGCGTGCCCGACCTGAGGTGTGCGAGCCCTAGTGCCCGACCTCGAAGGCCCGGCCTCGAGTGTGCATCCCCGTATGTCTGATCCCGAGTATCCGACCCCGAGTGCCCGACCTCGGGGCGTCCGGGTACTACGGAAGCACGACTTCGCGTGCCCGACCTAAGGTGACCGAGCCCTAGTGCCCGACCTCGAAGGCCCGGCCTCGGGTATGCGTCCCCGAGTGTCTGATCCTGGGTATCCGCCCCCAAGTGCCCGACCTCGAGGCGTCCGGGTACTACGGATGCTCGACCTCGCGTGCCCGACCAGAGGTGTCCGAGCCCTAGTGCCCGACCTCGAAGGCCCGACCTAAGGTATCCGAGCCCTAGTGCCCGACCTCGAAGGCCCGGCCTTGACCTTGAGCTGAGGCCTCATTCGATTCGGTCCTTGCTCTTCTGGCTAAGCCTTCGGCCTGGCCCGTGAAACCGGGGACGGCCTGGCCTGACTCTTCCTGACCCGGGTCATACTGGGTTGACTCCGACCGGACCCTCAACTCTTCTAAAGAAACCATGGGCCAGGATCACAAGCCTCCCCTTCAAGTCTAGTCGAATGAGGCGCCGAGTCCGACTGACTAGGCTTCCGGCCCGATTGGCCCGACCCCCTTTCCGCCTTCCCCCACATCGCCTCGTACTCCTAATCCCCCCTTTAAATGCCAGCTCTTCCGTCAGATCGCTCATTAGCGCGAGGCCACGCGTCACCCCCAGACTGGGGCCTCTGGCACCGATGCGTCAGCGGTAAAGCCCGTGCGGTAGAAAGGGATAAGATTTGTGACCTTGGGAAGGAGCGAGAAAACGACGGTCCAGATCTATTCCCGCTTTTTTCCAATCCACATCGAATGGCTCTTCCCACCCCTCCGCGGGGTATACGTAGGCTTCCCTTGCTCATTTTCACCTCTCCACTTCTCGATCCTCATTCTTCACAGCCCTCTCGTCCGACCTCCGCCGCCCGATCCTGCGAGTCCCGACGACCGGCATTTTCCATTGAACCCGACCGCTAGGTATTCATCTTTTCACCTGAGTCTTTTCTGTTAGCTCCCGAGTTCGACTAGATGGATGGACCATCCTCTGCGCCCAGACCGTGGTATGCCATTACCCGTTCAACCTTGACTCTGGGTTCCGTAGAAACCCTTCGTATAGATTATCAGATTCCGGAGAATCACCTTTTTGCTCTTCCCTCTCGTGATGACCGGCCTAACCGAGCTCCAGTGAACTATTTTACTATCTTCACGGACCACTTTCTAGCCGGTCTGCGATTTCCTTTGCATCCATTTATTGTAGAGATCTGTCGATACTTCCAGGTGTCCCTCTCCCAGTTAGCCCCGAACTCGATCCGGATCTTGTGTGGTACGGTGGTCATCTTCGAGTCCTTCCGTGTTCCTCTCAATCCTCGAGTCTTCCATCTTTTCTTCTACCTCAAAATGCAAGAGCCGGGCTGCTTCTTTTTTCAGGTTAGGGTTAAAACGACCTTTCTATATAAAGTTCCCTCTTCCAACAAGGGATGGAAATCTCACTTCTTTTACATAAGCACTACTCCGACCGCGTCCTGGCTGATTAACTGGCTGAAAGAATTACTGGATCACCCTATTGCTCCCAAGAAATATCGTGCCGACCCTAGCTTTTAGCTAGTCGTCTCCAAGATTAGGGGACTTCGTTTTCATGCCGGCAAACTGCTAAGCGAGGATGCCCTCTATGTCTGCCGGCTGAGTCAAACTCCGGCAGAGCTACTCGGCACCTATGGTAAGTTCCCCTTTTGCTTAAGGGTCTTTTAATGCTAACTAAGACTCTTTCTGAATTGCAGCCCAGGCTCTGATGGACGCCCTTATCGATGATCAGCTAGCCTTGGAAGAAGAAGCCCTGAACGTCCGAGTGGCCGAACTACTGGCGAATCGGATTGTGCCACCCGTGAATGCGGCACCGGCTCCCGAACAACCAGGTGAGGCAGGGAGTGATTCAGAGCTCGACCTGTTAGCCCAGAGCCTCGAGGCAGACCTCCCGGAGGTCAGCGTAGAGGCTGAGGTGCCTCCTGCAGCCGCGGACCCGTCATCTTCCCGGGTGTCCCAGAGGAAACGTCCTCGGGAGGCCGCTTCTTCCAGTACCTCCGCAACTCGGGCCCGGCTTGGGGAGGCACCTAATCTGCACATTCCGCCTGGTCGCGTGAGAGTTTGGCTGTCCACCTCTCGCTCGGCCTCTCCTCGCCTGGGAACCTCCGTCCCTAGCTCGAGCTTACCCCGTCCAGGAGATTTAGCCTCCGGCTCGGGCTTACCCCGTCTAGGAGATTTAGCCTCCAGCTCAGCCCCCCCCCTCGCCCAGCGGCCGTTGCTGATCTTGCCGGTGAGGAGGCCGCAGCCGCCCTCCTGTCCATGCACGGCATCCCCCGAGTCCCGGTAGAGGTGCAGCTTCCCTCTGAAACCTCTTTACTTCGGATGGTCGAACCCCAGCCGCTTAACCTGCACGGTCATCTGGCCGCGGCTTGGGACCAAGGCCTGGAGTTGGCCGAAGGACGGAGTCCTTTCATCTTAGCCGACAACTTTGCGATGGACATGACTAAGGTATACTCTTCTCCTTCCTTTATCATCTTCATTTCCCTCTTATGTTGCTTGTTCTTGTGCAGTTGTGGGTCACGAGCCGGGCGGTCACTAAGGCCTTGGTCGTGAATACTAGGGAACTTCAGGCAGCTGGGTTCAGGATAAAGAGCTTAGAGCAACAACTAGCTCAGTGTGCCCTCCCGACCGGCGACGCGGGTCAAACCCGGCTACGAGACAAGATAACTTCCCTACGCATGCAATTGGCGGAGGGCGACATCCGGCTGGAACGAGCGCACGAGGTGTTGGTAGCCTCTGCTCGTGAAATAAATCAGCTCGCCACTCGGCTAGAAGCTGCCGAGGCCTCGAAGAAAACCGCAATCACTCTCGAGGCCAGGGCCCGCTCGGACTCAGACAGGCAAACCAATGAGGCCCGAGACTTACAGCGGCAACTACAGGAGCTAGCCGCCGCTCACAAGCAGACTCAACTGACTTTGCAGAGCAAAAAAACAGAGCTTGCAGCCCTGAAGGGCAAAGAAACAGAACTCTTGGCTCAGCGGGAAGATTTTCTGGCCTTGGAGGCCCAATTAGTAAGTACAGAAACAGGACTGGCGGCTAGAGACGCCAAACTTAAAGAATGAGATGCTGAGGTGAAGGCCTAGGGAAGACCCATGGATGGACAACACTGGCTAGCCTGGCCAGCTCATCCGCTTTGGTATTGTCTCCTCGGGGGATCTGTAAAATCTGAACCTCTTGAAACTCTGCCTGCAACTACCTATATGCATCCACATAAGCCTGTAGCTTCCCGTCATTTACCTCAAACTGCCCCGCCACCTGCCGAGTCACTAACTGAGAATCTGAGTGCAAGATGACTCGAGTGGCCCCTACATGCTTGGCTGCTTGCAGGCCTGCCAAGAGAGCTTCATATTCTGCTTGATTTTTGGTAGCCTGGTATTCTAGGCGTACGACCAAATGAAGTTGGTCTCCCTTAGGAGACAGTAATAAGACCCCCATGCCACTCCCTGCCCGAGTGGCCGACCCATCCATATATATCTTTCATGTCTCTTCTTCTCCCTCCGTGTGGAGCTCACTGAGGAAATCAGCCAACGCCTGAGCTTTGATTGCAGTCCGGGGCTGATATTGGATATCGTACTCACTCAACTCAGTGGTCCACTTAACCATCCGACCTGAGATTTTCGGGTTAATCAACACCTTCCCGAGTGTACTATTGGTCAGCACTCGGATAGGATGGGCCAAGAAGTAAGGGCGCAGTCGCCGAGCCATCAGCACAAGCACATAAGCCAATTTCTCGAGTGTAGTATATCTACACTCGGCTTCCTTAAGTAAGTGCCCAAAGAAGTAGACCGGTTGCTGGTCGGTCTCCTTTTGGGTTACAAGTACAGCGCTCACACCTCCCTCAGTAGCAGACAAATAGACATACAGTGGTTCTCCCTCCTCAGGCTTAGCTAACACTGGTAGACTGACCAAGTAAGTCTTCAATTCTTCAAAAGTCTGGTCGCACTCAGCATCCCACTGGAACTTAGTGGCCTTGCGCAAAATTTTGAGGAAGGGAAGGCTTCTATCAGCCGACCGAGATATGAACCGGGAGAGGGCGGTTATTCTTCCAGTCAGGCGCTGAACTTCCCTCAGGTTCCTGGGCGGAGGCATGTCTAGCAAAGCCTTCACCTTTCCGGGGTTAGCCTCTATCCCTCGTTCGGTCAAGATGTAGCCCAGGAATTTTCCGATTTTAGCTCCAAACAGGAATTTGGACGGATTGAGTTTAAGGCCATACCTCCGGAGAGTGCAGCAGGTTTCTCGCACATCCGCTATCAGATCGGCAGCTCGGAGAGACTTGATGAGAATGTCATCTACATACACCTCCACATTTCTCCCGAGTTGCTCCTTAAAGACCTTGTTCATCAGCCTTTGGTAGGTCGCCCCTGCATTCTTGAGCCCGAAGGGCATAACTGTGTAGCAATATGTGCCTTTGGCCGTGACGAAACTGACATTCTCTTGATCATCCAGGGATAATGGCACTTGATGGTATCCCTGGTAAGCATCCAGCATGCAGATGAGCTCGCTTCCCGCGGTGGAGTCAACCATCTGGTCTATCCGGGGGAGTGGGTAGCAGTCCTTGGGACAAGCCTTGTTGAGATCCCTGAAGTCTATGCACACTCTTCACTTATCCCCCGCCTTGGAGACCAGCACTACATTGGCCAGCCAAGAAGGGAACTGCACCTCTCTGATATGCCCTGCCTTCAACAACCTTTCCATTGCTCCGGGCTGAAGTCTCTTTTTCTTTGCTTCACAGGTCGGGCATCAGGGCAAACATGCAGTTTATGCTCCATGACCTCGGGTCTGACCCCTTTCAGATCTTGCTGGGACCAGGCGAATACATCTTGATTTGCGGTCAGACATTCTATCAACTGCTGCTTGAGGTCGGGCTGTAGCCCGGGGGCTATTCTCACCTTTGTCTCTTCTCGGTCGGGCAGCAACTAGACCTCCTCCTTTTCTTCTATCAGCTCAGCCCAGGGTGAGGACTGCACCATATTGCAACTGGCCGGCAGAGCTCGGAAGGTCTTCCTCACCTCCACTCGGATGTCATCCACATAACACCGGCGTGCCACCTTCTGATCCCCTCTAGCTTCACCGACCTGATCCCCTATTGGAAATTTGACCTTCAAATAGAAAGTCGACGCCACAGCTCGGAATTCGTTCAGTGCTGGTCTGCCCAGGATAGCATTATAAGCCGAAGGTGCATCCACCACTAGGAAGGTAGACCACCTAGTCATTCTCAGAGGTTCCTCGCCAGTGAGATGGCCAATTTGATTTGGCCCAGCGGCTGGACTTCATTCCCCGTGAACCCAAATAGAGGTGTGGCCACAAGCTGTAGCTCAGTAGTCTCAATCTGCAACTGCTCAAATGCCAAGTACAAAATATTTACCGAACTCCCGGTATCCACAATGGTTCTGTGGACTTGGTAATTTGCTATGATTGCTGTGATGACCAGGGCATCATCGTGAGGTACTTCCACGCCTCGTAGGTCTGAGGGGCCAAAGCTGATCTGTGGCCCTTGCGCTTGAGCGGAGCTGCTGCCCACTTGATAGATATCCAAGCGTCGGACCTGAGATTTTCGGGCTCTGTTGGAGTCTCCATAGGTGGGACCATCGGAAATCACGTTAATGGACCCGTGCACTGCATTTTGCTGATTGGCCTGCTCCTCGCTGGCATTCCTCTGTCCTGGGGAACCGGGGGTCGAGAACAACTGTTTGGTTGCAGGGGCGGTCGGTCGAGTACTAGTTTCTGACTGATTCGGCAATGTTCTTCCTCGACCACGGCCACCCCCTTGATGGGCTCCTCTCGGACTTCCTCGGCTGGTGCGACCCCGACCCCGGCCGTCCTGCCAACAGTCCTGAAGGTCATGGGTATGACTGTTATGGAAAGAACAGTAGGGTTGCCATCTGGTAGGGAGGCAACCCTGGGCCACCTGCTGAACTATGCCCCGCTCGACTCCCGGCCTGTGTCCCATAGATCTGGGGCTCCTGAGAGGTCCTCCAGGAGGCATACTTCTCTGATGATGCTGAGGAATCTCGGGCGCGGGTCTGGCCTCCGGTCGTTTAGCAGCTTGTGCCTCTTCCACATCCACATATTTACTGGCTTTGCCTAAGAGGCTCTCAAAGTTCTTCGGAGGTTTTCGGATCAAGGATCTAAAGAATTCGCCTTCTTGCAAACCTTGGGCAAAGGCGCTGACCAACACCTCGGACGTGGCGGTAGGCACGTCCAGTGCAACCTGATTAAATCTTTTGATGTAGGCCTTCAGGGGCTCCTTGGAGCCCTGCTTCATGGTGAACAAGTTTAAGCTGGTCTTGTGATGTCTTTTGCTACTCGCAAAGTGCTGCAGGAATAATCTTTTGAAGTCGTCGAAGTCTTTTACCGATCCCTCGGGGAGTCTATTGAACCATCGCTGGGCTGGCCCTGCCAAGGTGGTCAGGAAGGCCCGACATTTAATACCGTCTGAGTATTGATGTAGCAGCGCAGCGTTCTCAAATTTCTTCAGATGCTCTTCCGGGTTCGTAGCCCCTCCATACTCAGGGATGGACAGGAGTCGGAAGCGCTTAGGATGTGGTTCCTGTAAAACCTGGCTGGAAAAGGGGAACCCTGTAGACATAACCAGAGTCGGACTGAGGGGAGCCTTCCCCTTGTTAGCTCTGGCTTGATTGGAAGAAGCTTCATGAGGATCAGACTGCCCTGCTCCCTCGGCTGGGTCGAATAAGGCCGGGTGGAAATGTGGGCTGTGGTCCTGGCGAGCTCCTCCTTCGGTGCCCATGCAAGCTGTGGGCTCGGCTGGGCCCTCCTGAGTGGGTCGAACAGTTGCCTGCTGCTTCGCCGCCAACTTCCTAGCTTTGGCTTCCACCAGCAGATCAAGGTCTTCTTGTGAAAGCATCACGGTCACCCGATTGGAGTCACTCATCTTCCGCTTTCGATCAGGCAGATTTCCCACAGACGACGCTAAATTTGATCCTGTCGACAAGCGAAGATCGGTTCTCGCTCGGCTGACCCGGTTTGACCAAGACGACCCGGTCTGCTATAGCACGGGAGGTCGGACCAAACTGGAGAACTCAAAGTGGTGGTGAGTTTGTAAAATGACAGCAGCCCTTCTTCGGAGCTCAAATGGGGTTTATATAGGGGAGGGGAAAGATCTCCCCTCCTTCGAGCCGTCACGTCTCATTAAGAGTCGATCAGTGGTAAGCTTGAGCTACTGGCAACTTCAGCCGTAGGGTGAGACTATCACAGCCGTCTGACAATCTGTAAAAGCTGTTCCTTCTGACCCTAATTAATATTTGGCGGCTTTGTCAGGTAATGATTATGTCAGAGGTCTTTTCTTCCTAAATGAAGGATTTCGGCAGACCTTGACGGCGAACTTGGCTCCCCTATTACTCGGACCTATCAGGTCAGGCCATATCGATTTACAACTGGGGCTGGCCGGGTCAACTAGATCTCCTATCCTCTTCAGTTTTAAGGGTGGCTTGGGAGTATTCGACTTGAGATGTCTGGGCAGTACAGATATCTGATCCCAAGTGCCCGACCTCGGGGCGTCCGGGTACTACGGATGCCCGACCTCGCGTGCCCGACCTGAGGTGTCCGAGCCCTAGTGCCCGACCTCGAAGGCCCGGCCTCGGGTGTGCGTCCCCGTATGTCTGATCCCGAGTATCCGACCCCGAGTGCCCGACCTTGGGGCGTCCGGGTACTACGGATGCACGACTTCGCGTGCCCGACCTAAGGTGACCGAGTCCTAGTGCCCGACCTCGAAGGCTCGGCCTCGGGTATGCGTCCCCCAGTGTCTGATCCCGGGTATCGCCCCCAAGTGCCCGACCTCGAGGCGTCTGGGTACTACGGATGCCCGACCTCGCGTGCCCGACCTGAGGTGTCCGAGCCCTAGTGCCCGACCTCGAAGGCCCAACCTAAGGTATCCGAGCCCTAGTGCCCGACCTCGAAGGCCCGACCTTTGACCTTGAGCTGGGGCCTCATCCAACTCGGTCCTTGCTCTTCTGGCTAAGCCTTCGGCCTGGCCCGTGAAACCGGGGACGACCTGGCCTGACTCTTCCTGACCCGGGTCATATTGGGTTGACTCCGACCGTGCCCTCAACTCTTCTAAAGAAACCATGGGCCAGGATTATATATATATATATATATATATATATATATATATATATAAACGGCATATGATATTGAATATTGGGCTATGATTTGGACACGAGTAAAAGATGAAAGTTGTAAAAATAAGGATGTTAAGATGGATGTGTGGATATACGAGGATTGACAGAATAAGGAATGAGAGTATTAGAGAGGGAGCCAGAGTTGTATCTATTGAGTAAAAACTTCGAGAGACATGTTTGAAATGGTACGGATATATACTTAGACGACCAATAAATGTCCCTGTTAGGTAATATGAAACTACGATAAATACGCACATTAAACGAGGGAAAGGAAGACAAAAAAAACTTGGTTGACAAGAATAAAACATGATAAATTTTATTTAAATATAGATAATAATATAATAAGGTATAGGCTAAATGACGTATAAGGATTTATATAGTCGATTTTATCTAGTGGGATAAAACTTGATTGCCGTTGTATAGATATATTCTTCTATAAAATAGATTTTCCTCACCGTATAGCATATGGTCCTAAATTGATTTAAAAAATAGATATAACAACCTATTCATCACGTTATTAAGTTAGAGATTTTTTTTAAACAATTGTTTTTAATACTATAAAAATTTAAAATTATCGGATGCACAATAGAAAATATAAAAAATTAAAAAATCTCATTGTTGAAATAGCTTTTATCTAAACCACATAAATCAAGTAGCAAACTTTTCGAAATATCCAAATAATGTACGTTACTTCCAAAATTATCAAATCACATAAAACTAATTTTATCCCTTCTCATTTATCCTAATGGATTACTACAATGTAGCAATTAATTAAATATGCATATTTTTTTTAAAAAAAAATTGATTTATGTTAAAAAACATTGTTCTAAATATATTATGTTAAATTGATATTTGAAGGTAGAGATATAATCAAAAGACCTGAATGAACATATAAGATATGATTTTATGTAATTTCAAGCTCTCTAGTTTCATCAGCATATTTCGAGCAAAATTAGTAAATAGACTTCAAAATGACATGAAATCAAGTTCTATATATTTCTCTAATTCTCCTGATTATATAATGCTCTTAAATATCAATTTAACTTAATATATTGAGTGCAATATTTTTTTAATACGAATTTGTTTTTTCGAATATATTCATGTTCAAAAAATCATTATTCTCAATATTATATATATATATATATAAATATATATATATAATCAGGAGAACTAATTAAATAAACACGTAGGATTTGATTTGGAAAAATTGTCCTAAACTCCCTACATGCAAACTCAACTCTTTTCTCAATCCCTGCGTTAGAAAAAATTTATTTCAACTCCCTAAATGCAAAGTTTTATTTACTTCAACTATCGATTTACCTAATTACCCTCAATTTTTTTAAGAACAAACAATCCGAAATCAATTATAATTCCTTCTAAAATCAACATCATTTTACTAGAATCTAGTATATTTTCTATCAAATTGTGTACGACCGAATTGATTCATCCTAAGTTAATTGATTGGTATTAACTCCTAATCAATTAATCAAACGGAAAAAATATACTCAATTTGATAGAAAATATACTAAATTCTAATTCAAATGTGCCGAATTTAGGAAAAATTATACTTACTTTTGGACTTTTTGTACCTGATAGGGTTGAATGACCCCTGGTTATAATGAAGGATAAAGAAGTTGCGCCACCCAACAGCGGTAGGTCAAGGTAACACTGTTCTGTAGGCCTCGGATATCCCCGAGGGTGACAGGCCCAGGAAAGACATTTGGAAGTGTAGGATCGAGTCGACCGGCTAGAGGGGGGTGAATAGACGGTTTATGAAAAATAAGCACTAACACTCGTCTTTAAAAAGAAATAAACTTGGTTGCAACAGAGTCGTTGCTTCCAAGGCAGTTGATGCTCAAACAGAAACTCCTTAAGGCGGAGAAGCCTTTACAGTTGTAGCACAGAGAAAGCTTAGAGAGAAAGAGAGTTTACAACTCAATGAATTGTTTTAACTTCTAAAACTCCAAGCCTATTTATAGGTTAGGAAAATAAATCCAGATCGTAGATCTTTGATAGGATTTCTCTTATCTGTTGATCTGCAGATTCGATCTTGATGGTTGATCATGGATATATTTTAACCATGACCTTTAGATCTGATTAAAGGATAAGGTTATCCTTTAGAAGATAAAGTTTAATTAAAACTTTGCTTCTATTCGCAGCAAGTGATTAACTTTATCTTTGGCTCACATCAACTTATTCACATCACCTATTTATCCCATTTGGTAAGTATGGAGACATCCAGTAATGTGGTCACAGGTTCAAATCTTCTTGGCACCAAATAATTTTCTCTTTTCTTTTGGGTGCTTGGACCGGTCTTTTTTATTCTTCGTCTTCTGGGTGATTTCTGGCCAACCGGAGTTAGGCTCACCCGAACCCGACTTCGGCCTTTCGCCCCTCGAGCGTCCTTCCTCCCGGCTTCTCGTCCCTCGGACACCGCGCACGTCCTTCTCGCTCCACCGGCGTACTCTTCCGCAGCTTTCGCGTCCCTCGGATTGTACCAAGCCCGTCGGCTCACTTCCCCGCACAATCCTTCTCGTCCGCTACGTCTTACGCTCGACTTCCTCCGTACCTAAGCTCCTGCACACTTAGCAGAGGGATTAAAACCAACAGGACCTAACCTAACTTGGTTGATCACATCAAAACCAACCGGGGCACCAATAATCTCCCCCTTTTTGATGTGGATCAACCCAAGTTTAGTTAGGGTAAACAAAAAAAAAAATAATAAAACTAAATTAAGCAGTTAAGCATAGAAAAAAATATTGCAATCAATAACTACAACCTCCCCCTAAACTTAAGCTACTCTCCCCCTTTGATCACAGCAAAAATGGGGCACAAAAAATAGGGAAAGGAAAAAAATATGATTAGAACTTAGAAAAATATGAAACATTTTTTTTGAGCCGTGAATAGATTAAGTGCATATCATCGAAATTTAATTTTTGAATAAAAAATTTTCAAATATTTTTTAAAATTAAAAAATACGAATTTCAATTAAAAATTTCCAAATTAAAATCTATTTTGTATATTCAAAAATAAATCATATAGTGGTAGAATAAAAAATTCAAAGATATATTTTTAAAATTCAAAAATCTCATAAAAAATTTTAAAAAAATTTACCAAGTTTAATTGACTATGTGTAGATCTCAAAAAAATCGGTTCTTGCAGAATAAATTAATTTTCTATTTTTAACGTTAAAAGTTTACTTTTCAAATGAAAAATAATATAAATTCAAAATTTATCGAAATTTTTTTCCAAAATTTCAAGTAAACAAATAAGATACTCTTGTATCAAGTAAAAATAGAAATTGAATTTTGTAAGAAAGTCTAGGTGAAAAAAAAATTTTCAAAAGAAACTTAATCATAAAATGTGTTAATCTATTTCTAATTTTGCAAGAAAAATTATGCAGTAATAGAAAACTAATTCAAAATTGATTTTGGTATCCAAAATAGATTTCTATCGACAGGATTAACTAAAAATTTGGATGGAATGTAATTCTTTGGCACCTTTTTAAATTGGCCTTTATGGTTTTTAAAATACCAATTCAACTTTTCAGGATAACTATTTTTCTTGTGTCGCAAACAGACAATATCACATTCTAATTTCTCTACTAAATTTTTCAGATCAATATTTTCATATTTTAATTTAGAATTTTCTTTTTCTAATCTGCAATTAGATTTGAGCAAGGCTTTAACACTAGCATACAATTGATCATGAGGAAGAAAACAAACCTCACTTACCGGATCGCTTTCGAAAAGCGAGGTTCCTTCTTCGTTGTCGCTTTCTGATGTCGCTCCCCCTTCAACACTGCTCCCCTCTTGATGACTTGCCATCAGCGCAAGTCCCGCGTACTCTTGAACTTCTGATTCGTCCGACGAGGTCTCGTCCCAGGTGGCCTTCAATGCCTTCTTTTTCTTTGGCTGTTTTTGATTTTGGGACACTGATCTTTTAGGTGTCCCTCCTCGTTGCAGTTGTAGCATCAGACAGTTCGTTTCTTCGGAGACTGCCTTTTCTTCTGCATTCTCGAAAAGTTATTAGCTTTAAAAAAACTTTTAAACGAACTTACTATTTGCGGTGTCTCGTCGTCCGTCAAGGATTCTGACTCCTTCTCCGTTCTCCTTGTGTTTAGGGTCAGATTCTTCGTCTTTCTAGATCCTGCCCACCGAGATTCGTGTAATTCGAAAATGGAAAACATTTCATCTAATGTACTTACCTCTAAATCTTTGGAGATGTAATAAGCGTCGACGATTGAGCTCCACTCCTGGGTCCTTGGGAAGGCGTTGAGGGCGTATCGAATGGAGTCGCGATTACTTACCGATTCGCCGAGTTGGGTGAGTCCGGAGATTAGCTCCTTTATTTTGGCATGAAGTTCAGCCACCGTTTCTCCTTCCTTCATTTGCAGGTTTATCAGCTGGTTCCGGAGGAGATCCTTTCTTGCTGATTTGGCTTCAGAGGTACCCTCATGAAGTTCTAGGAACTTCTCCCATAATTCTTTTGCGGAGTGGTAGTTGCCGATCCGGTTTACCTCTTGAGTAGGCAAGACTGTTAGGAGGTGGAACTCGGTCTTACCATTAGCAACAGATTCCGACTGCTCCTTATTCCACAAGCTTTCTTCTTTTTCATCCCCGTTCGCATCTTTAGGAACTGCAAAACCATATTTTATTGATAAAAGAATATCAAAATCTGTATGAAAAAATACCTCCATTTTGTTCTTCCAGATGGTGAAATCCCCTTCGAATTTAGGTGGATGAATGTGCGCGCCGGCCATCGTCTTGTTGCTTTCTCAGGCGATTAGTCCTTCAAAAGCGAACCCGCTCTGATACCACTTGTAGGATCGGGGCGACCGGCTAGAGGGGGGTGAATAGACGGTTTATTAAAAATAAGCACTAACACTCGTCTTTAAAAAGAAATAAACTTGGTTGCAACAGAGTCGTTACTTCCAAGGCAGTTGATGCTCAAACAAAAACTCCTTAAGGCGGAGAAGCCTTTACAATTGTAGCACAGAGAAAGCTTAGAGAGAAAGAGAGTTTACAACTCAATGAATTGCTTTAACTTCTAAAACTCCAAGCCTATTTATAGGTTAGGAAAATAAATCCAGATCGTAGATCTTTGATAGGATTTCTCTTATCTGTTGATCTGCAGATTCGATCTTGATGGTTGATCATGGATATATTTTAACCATGGCCTTTAGATCTGATTAAAGGATAAGGTTATCCTTTAGAAGATAAAGTTTAATTAAAACTTTGCTTCTATTCGCAGCAAGTGATTAACTTTATCTTCGGCTCACATCAACTTATTCACATCACCTGTTTATCCCATTTGGTAAGTATGGAGACATCCAGTAATGTGGTCATAGGTTCAAATCTTCTTGGCACCAAATAATTTTCTCTTTTCTTTTGGGCGCTTGGACCGGTCTTTTTGATTCTTCGTCTTCTGGGTGGTTTCTGGCCAACCGGAGTTAGGCTCACCCGAACCCGACTTCGGCCTTTCGCCCCTCGAGCGTCCTTCCTCCCGGCTTCTCATCTCTCGGACACCGCGCATGTCCTTCTCGCTCCACCGGCGTACTCTTCCGCAGCTTCTGCGTCCCTCGGATTGTACCAAGCCCGTCGGCTCACTTCCCCGCACAATCCTTCTCGTCCGCTACGTCTTACGCTCGACTTCCTCCGTACCTAAGCTCCTACACATTTTGTAGAGGGATTAAAACCAACAGGACCAACCTAACTTGGTTGATCACATCAAAACCAACCGGGGCACCAACAGGAAGAACCTCCTCGGGAGCACCCCTAGGGTTAGGCCTCGAGAGCACCTCGGGAGCCATGGCACTCGAAGGCCCCGAGCTTGACTCGGGAGGTGGAGTCCCCGCACTAGCCGACCCCGGACATTGACCCTCCTCAAGGTACGGATAAGCACCCCCGCTGGAAAAGGTCTTCATGACCCTCGAATGGTGCAACGGATGAAAGCCAATAACGACTCAGACCATTTCAAGGGGTATCCAGTTACCGATGAAAGAGGAGGGTGTGGCTTACGTATTGGAGACGTGGCACAGATTAAGGACATGAGCTTGGTCTACGGACTTCGATATAAAAGGTAGTCCAACCTCTCTGATAAGGGGGGGTTACAATCTCTCAGTTTACATACCGTCTTTCTTTAAGGTAGTCCAACCTCTCTGATAAGGGGGGGTTACAATCTCTCAGTTTACATACCGTCTTTCTTTCTCACTGCAATTACTCGTCGAATAACCTACTAACTTGAGCGTCGGAGTGGACTCCGCCAGACCCCTGCCGGCGTGTCTCCTAACATTTGTGTTAACTTCTCAGGACCCCAAGTTCTTCCTCGGTGCAGTAACTTTCACAGGGGCTAAGCCTCAGTGACTGGTCATTGCCGACGACTCCTTCCGAAACAAATTTGGCGCTGTCTGTGGGAAACTAACAAAGCACCAGAAGGAGCGTCGATGGCAGGATTGGAGGGAGAACCCCTTACCCTCACTAGAGTGGAACTTGACCGCTTAGTGGCCAACGCCATTAAGGAAGCCCTAGAGCAGCACCAAGTTGAACAAGTTGCCCCTCAACCAGGGGGGCCGGCGGGAGAGGAGATCCCTCGGGTCTTTGCCTCGCATTCTCGAAGATCCATCACCCCTGTGGGGCGGCAGGATGGAGCAGTCCAGGGCCCTCAGAGAGAATCCCTTGGCAATGTGGAGAAGGCCCATTGGGTGGCCTCCAGTGCTCAGAGTCATAAAGAGGGACCAGGGAAGAGGGATGGACCCAAGATCTCTCAGAAGACTCCCTCTACCCCTTTCTCGTCTGAGATTGTCGAGAACCCCATGCCGAAGCAGTTCCGCGGGCCGGGGATACCTGAGTATGATGGGAAGACGGATCCGGAGGATCACGTCTGTAAATTCTAGAATGCGTCACTTCTGCACCAGTATACTGACGGGGTGAAGTATCGGGTGTTCATGAACACTTTGTTGGGAGCAGCTCAGCGGTGGTTCCAGTGGGTGCCATAGGGTTCCATCAACTCCTTCGCGGAGTTCAAGACAACATTCCTCCATCATTTCGCGAGTAGCCGACGCTACGAGAAGACAACACTTAACCTGTTCGCTCTCAAGCAAAAGCCTAAGGAACCGCTTAAGGAGTACATACAGAGGTTCAACCGGGTGGCTCAGGACGTACCCAACGCGACATCGGAGATACTCGTCAGCGCTTGCACCCAAGGGCTTGCCGAGGGGGATTTCTTTCGGTCCTTAGTGAGGAAGCCCCCCGCTAGCTTTGACGATTTGCTGGGACGCTCAGTCAAGCATGTCAACGTGGAGGAAGTACAATACGCCCAGCGCAAGGATCCAGTTGGAGCTCCTCCTCCGGCAGCCCCTTGGTCAGACAGAAGGGAGCCCCCCGCCCCGGCGTGGGGAAAAGACCCTCCGCTCGGGAAGGATCGCTGGACCGGCAGGCGGCGGCTGGTGGAGACGGTAGACATCCAGCAGCCGAAGTCGTTGCCAAAGTACTGTAATTACCATGGCAGCTCGACTCACTCCACAGTAGAGTGTCAGGCCTTGAAGAAAAAGTTCACTGAGGAAGCAGACACCAAACCTCGAAGAAAATGGAACAAGGCGGGGTATCACCGAAGGTCGCCACGGTGAAGTTTTTCCCCTTGGCGACTGCCCGCAGGGGAGAACAAAGTCTGACCGTGATCCCGATCGCGATTGAGAGGTAGGAGTCGGGGGCCCACACCCCGAAGATCCATCTCCTTAGAGAGAGATCCCCAAAAAGGCAAAGCCCCTATGCGGGGCCCCCCCTTTGGGCCATGTAGGGGTTATCTTTGGAGGACCTATTGGAGGGGACTCTAACCGGGTCAGGAAGTGTTACACCCGGTGGTTGGAAAACTATTCCATCGGGACAAGCCGAAGCCTGGTGTTCGACCCTACAATCTCGTTCGGGTCATCCGACCTCGAAGAAGTGGAAGCTCCCCATGAGGACACCATAGTGATCGTGGCCCGCATTGCTAATTATGAGGTGAAGTGCATCTTCGTAGACACGGGGAGTTCCGTGAATATTCTGTACAAAGCGGCTTGGGAGCAGATGCAGATAGATGAAGATGAACCGATCCCCGTCTCAACCCCCTTGTTTGGCTTCACGGGGTATCGCGTACAACCATTGGGGCAAATTACCTTGTCATTTTCGTTGGGCAGCAATAGGCTCTAGAGAACTCGAACGACTCCTTTCTTAATCGTGGACGCGCCTTTCTCCTATAATGCATCCTGGCCGACCAGTACCTTCCAGGCGGTGGTCTCTGTGTACCACCAGAAGATCAAGTTCCCGGTGGGCGATCGAGTGGTGGAAGTCCGAGGGGATCAGCTAGTATCTCGTAGGTGCTACAGCGGAAAGGTCAGGTCCGAATCTCAGAAGAACCCACGAGGCCTGGAGGAGTAGCTGCTGAAGAAAAATAAAGAAACTCAGGAGGTCTCAGTTCGGTGAGGTCTCCGGTCCTTCCTGTCTTGGTACGGTTTACAATTTATTTACAACGTCTATTTGTGTCTCTCTGTGCTTCTGCAGCAGAATCGGGTAATAAAAGGAGATGCTTCTTTCAAAATGACTATGTGCTACTAAAGTAATCAAACCCTAAGACCCTGCGGTCCAGCCGAGGCCCGGGGTACTTAGGCTTGGTTTGGGACTTACGCGCCCGGCCAAGTAATCCAAAACCCTAATACCCTGCGGTCCAGCCGATGCCCGGGGTACTTAGGCTTGGTCCGGGACCTACGCACCCGGCCAAGTAATCTAAAGCCCTAATACCCTGCGGTCCAGCCGACGCCCGGGGTACTTAGGCCAAGTAATCTAAAACCCTAATACCCTGCGGTCCAGTCGACACCCGGGGGTACTTAGGCTTGGTCCGGGACCTACGCGCCCGGCCAATGATCTAAACCCCTAATAGCCTGCGGTCCAGCCGATGCTTGGGGTACTTAGGCTTGGTTCGGGACCTACGCGCCTGACCAAGTAATCTAAAACCCTAATACCCTGCGGTCCAACCGACGCCCGGGGTACTTAGGCTTGGGACATATGCACCCAACTAAGTATTCAAAACCGTAAGGCCCCAGGGGATAGCCGACGCCCGGGGTACTTGGATAAAGTCCGGGACATATGTGCTCGACCGAGTAATCCCAGACTCTACCGCTCCGCCGCACGAGAGATTTACTCGGTTAAGGAACATATAAGGTGTACCCAACTTCAGGGGAACCAGCAAAGCGTCAAAATATCGACATAAGACAATTATACAAACACAAAAGGTACCAGGAAGAATTGTTTATTTCATAACATAAATAGATACATGAAGATACACATCTCGGGAAATTACTAAGATACACGCCGAGTGAATATATATATATATATATATATATATATATATAGCTGACGAAGCTGGATGCCTGAGGTAACACATGAGTAGCTCGGGATGAAGATGGACGCCTGAGGTAACACATGAGTAGCTCGGGATGAAGATGGGCGTCTGAGGTAACACATGAGTAGCTCGGGATGAAGATGGACGCCTGAGGTAACACATGAGTAGCTCGGGACGAAGACGGATGCCTGAAGTAACACATGAGTAGCTCGACCTCCATCTAGACATTCCCCCTCTTTTTTCATGAAGAGGCAGAAAAAAGAGAAGGGGGGAGTAGCGGATACAATTTCTCTCTGGAGCACAAAGGACACGACTCCGGCCGAGAAAAAACACAAAGAATAATTGCCTTAAAGAAGGGAAGGAACAGCAACCAGATGAAAATATTCTCAACGCAAAGAAAGTGGTTACAGCCCCTCCCTTCTTGGTGACGATGTACCCCAAAGACACCTTCATCTGCCCGAAGCTTGGAGGAAACGAACAGTTGATGGCGCATGGGGTACTTGGTCACCAGCCAACCAGGGGTTTGGCAATCAGCAGGAAGAGATCATCTCCCCCATGCCCCTTGGCGGACCACATAAGGTCTTTTCTGAACTCCTCATGCAACCCGGGAGTTTCACACCTCGGGCATCATCTCCACCATGCTCCCCAGCAAAGGGGGTGACACAAAGGCCTCTACCCCTGTTTGGTCCCTCAGCCAAGAGCACTACGATGTCTCTAGGGTTGGGCATGGAAGATACCAGTAAGGAGGAAAGAAGCAAGCAAGCGGAAGAGATGGAGGAGACACAATACCCTCTTCTCCCTATTTATAGTAATGATTGCCTCTCCAAGCAGTTAATGCAGGAAGAAGACAATTACGCCAACGGGCACCGAAGCGTCATTTCAACCGGCGCACCTATGCTGCGCCTAGGAACTCACAACTCTTAGTGAGTCTAATCAATGAGATCGCGGATAATACGGAAGTGACGGTTTGAGAACCATCCAGGCATCCTAGCAGGAAAATGTGAGAAGGACCCGTTACAGACATAAATGCGGAGGATGGAGATTTGACTCAAGGAATTGTTAAACGCCAGAATCAACCTTGAAGACAAACGACGGTTGGTTAGGCACCCGCATAGTAATGATAGGTGTGTCTCACAGGAGCACATACATAAGGAGCAAGAAAAATGAGTACACTCGGTCAAAATCAAGACAATCAGATTTGCCGGGCCGCTCGGGGCCCCGAAAGAAGACCCTTATATAGGATAGAAGGCATTTACAATTTCGAGTCAGCGTCGAGGGGCAGGAGCTACTCCTTCTTTAGCTTATCAATAGCCCCATGAAAGCCCTGCTGTAGGCGTTCCATCACCTGGCCGGCTATAAGGGCACGAAACTCCTCGGACTCCAGGAACCTCGCTCTGAAACTCAGCTCGGCTTCTTTAATATCAGAAGCTGGGGCTGTTCGACGGGTCAGAAGCTCGGCCTCGGCTGCCTCGTAAGAACGTCTTAGACAGGCCAACTCAGCAGTCATCCTCGATTGCTCGGCTAGATCCTCCCTGAGCCTCTCGGAGGTGGCCCGCTCATCCGATCGAGCCTGGATCAGATCATCCTCCAGGACAGAGGCGCAGTCGGTGGCCAAGAGAAGGCCCGACTCCATTTGGGCTGACAATTGCTTCTCTCTGGCCTGGAGCTGATCCCTCTCTCGCGTCACTTGTAGAAGGTCCCGGGTGCCCGACAAAGCTTTCTCAGATGCCAAGCGTTCTCTATGACGTGAATTCTGGAGAACTTGTTCCTGATCTTGCAAGAGTTTCCTCAGGTGCCCGACCTTTTATTGAAGAGTTCGGATGATGCCTACCTGCATTACTCTGGCCCGGTGATCCTGGTCAGCTACAACTTCTTGTTGGTGCAGACAGCACCCAAGTCAAACCTATGTTTTGATAAATGGCAAAGGGTTCAAAAGTTAAGTCTTATTTGTTTTTCTAACATGTTACTCAAGTGTGCAGGAAAAACCCTAGCGAAGGACTGCTAGGCAACTGACAAAGGAATGCCAGGAGACAAAGACCTAGTGAAAGACTACTAGGCAACTAGCGAAGGGCTGCTAGTCACAAAGTCCTAGTGAAGGACTACTGGGCAACTAGCGAAGGGCTGCTAGTCACCAAGTCCTAGTGAAGGACTACTAGGCAACTAGCGAAAGGCTGCTAGTCAACAAGACCTAGCGAAGGAATGCTAGGCACCAGGCAAAGGACAGCCTGGTACTGAAGTCCTGGCGAAGGACTGCTGGGCAAAAGTCCAACCAGAGGTGTCGGTTGGCGACAGGTAAACTCTCTTGAGAGGAGTAGGTGAGGACGCGTTCTCCGTTGAGGGAACAGTAGGCGTCGGTTCGACCTAGGGCTCCATTTTGGAGACCCAAAGTCAGAACCAAGACAGATAAGGTTGTATAAAACTAACAACTTACTGCTTTATGTTGTTTTCGGACTAACCCTGGATGCAGGACCAAAGTAATGAGTGTCTGCAGCTCAGAGAGCCTCAAAGGAGTGAGGCAGCAGCTGAGTAGGGCGCCCTGAGTGTCCAGGGCGCCCCCAAGGTGAACATGAAACAAATGAAGCAAAAAGGAGCTTCGGCTGAATACTGGCCGGGGCGCCCCCAGTAGCCAGGGCGCCCCCAGCCACCAGGGCGCCCCGCGACTGAAGACAGCGATGAGGATAAGCCTCATCCAGCCGATACTCCCGCTGAAAAGGTCAGCCAGGGCGCCCTCAGCTTCCAGGGCGCCCCCGTCAAGGACTTATCCTGATTTTGAAGGGATAACTCGCTGACCGCGAAGTGAGTGGATCACAGGCCACGTGGAGGGCGCCCCCGTGCTCCAAGGCGCCCTCAGAACCCTATAAAAGGCCCTCGACCCCTCAAGCCTAAACACAACTTCTTCCAACGCTGTTACGTTCTTCTGCTCCTGCGCTTCGCCCCAGAAACCTTCCAACTCGACACGAAAGCGCCGACGACGTCCCTCTGCTCCGAGAAACATCCGACATCGGACGTCGGTAATGAAGAACTGATTTTTTCATTTCTGTTATACTATTACTGTACTACAATTGTAAACTTTTGTAAGAATATTTGCGCGATTATAGAATTGCCCTCAGTAAACGGTCAACGACCGTGGGCCTTGGAGTAGGAGTCGACCCAGGCTCCGAACCAAGTAAAATCCCTGTGTTTGCGATTGTTCTTATTCCGCTGCATACTTACTCTAATTCACTTCCGAAAAATTTTCACGATATTCACCCCCCCCTCTATCGTGTATCTCGATCCAACAAGTGGTATCAGAGCGGGGAAGTTCAAACTTGGTGCAACCACCAGTTTGAAAATTTTTCGGATTTTTTTATTTTTTTTCTTCGTTCGAATTTCTTCTAATATTTTCTTCGTTCGAAATTCTTCTAACATTTTTTCGTTCAAATTTCTTCGAATTTTCTTCTCGTTGATCGAGGTTGGTGCGACACCACTCGACAAATATTTTTCTTTTGTCCCACACTACTAATCCAAGACCAAGTCTTGGGACAAAGTTTTTTTATCTCTTTTTCAGATAAAAATTCCTAATGGCCATGCAAGAAGGATTCAGCACAGCCAGACCTCCACTTTTCAGTGGAGAAGACTTTTCTTACTGGAAAAGTTAAATGAAGGTCCACCTGAAAACTCAGGTGGACATGTGGATCATCATCCAGTCCGGACTGGAGATCCCAAAGAACGCTGAAGGAGTACCTCAGACCTACTCTGAATGGGACACCGCTTTGAAACGCAAAATAGAAGCCGATGCAAAGGCAACTCAGACCCTACAATGCGGTTTAACAAAAGAGGAACTGAACCGGGTGGGCCCTTTAACAGTGCCAAGGAGCAGTGGGCAAAATTGATCGAGCTGCATGAAGGAACATCAGACACTAGGATCAGTAAGAGAGATCTGCTCCTAAACAAGCTGTATACCATCAAAATGACCGACAGCGAGACGGCAGCGCAGCTTCACGCCCGAATCCAAGAACTTATGAACGGTCTACATACTATTGGTCACAAGGTTGAAAACCGTGACTTAATAAGGTACACACTAAATGCTTTCCCAAGAAACACTTTGTGGGCATCTATGGTAGATGCATACAAAGTTTCAAGAGATCTTTCAAAAATAAAGTTAGATGAACTTTTTTCTGAACTAGAATTACACGAACAGACTAACTGCAATATGACCGAGAAAAGTATTGCCTTTGTTGCAGGAAAAACTGGAAGAACAACAAAGAAGAAGCCTCAACCTGAACCCGAGTCTAACCCAGACTCAGACTCAGAAGACGAAGAAGGAGATCGACCTGAGCTGGTCCGACTGGCCTAAAGCTACTATAAAAAATTGAAGAACCAAACCAACAGACGGAAAACAAGCCGAAGAAAGGACGAACCAGCTGAACCCGCAAGTGACAAAAACAAGCCCAACGTGACCTGCTACGAGTGCAAGAAGAAGGGCCACTACAAGACGGAGTGTCCGAACCTAAAGGAGACCAAGAAGACAAGAAGAAAGAAAGCCCTCCAAGCAACCTGGGATGAATCTTCCTCAGAAGAAGAAGAAGAACCACCCCAGTCAAACCTACTAGCCCTGACCGCCTCAGAAGAAGTCGAGACTGAGTCAGAATCAGAACAGAACGACGGCAGACTAACCTTTTCAGAAGACGGCGAAATCAAGGTAAGTGGTTTCAGTAGAAGTTAGTTAAATGAACTTATTTCGTATCTTTCTCGAGATTTGGCGAAAGCCAAAATCCGAATCGAATCCCTTCGACAGGAAGTAAAACTCCTGAAAGAGGGAGCTGATTCTAAACCCTTAACCGAGAAGGTTCAAGAAGGAACTCCTACTCAAGTTGAAAAACTTGAGAAAGAGAACTCCTCCCTGAAAACTCAGGTTAAGGATCTTAGATCAGCCTTAGAACGATTCACCTCTGGTTCCAAGAATCTTGACATGATTCTTGGAAAACAGAAGTCAGTTCTAAATCGATCCGGACTTGGATATAGAACCAAATCTAGACAAAGATCCTATTTTGCTGTACTGAACCAGTCCAGACCAAAAGGTCAGGCATGGGTACCAAAACTATGCCTGAACCAACAAACTGGATCAAATCAATATTGGATCCCCAAGGACAAGATTCACATCTTGCCAAACTATTATCGTGGCTATAGTCCAGGGGGAGCCAAATTGAAAACAATATTTATTATTAGATAGAATTCAATTCTTGATTGAAATTTGCTTGCTTGAGTGTTTATTTAAATTCCTGCAAATTACCATGCTTAGACTTAGGAATGATTAGTATAAGGACTGAACAAACTTAACTGAAACTTGACAACATAGTATTGGGTGGAGGTGAGATGATAGTACGTTAGGGAAACCAATTCTAATAAGGTCAAGTCTACTTGGTCTCTTTAGACTGGTGAAACTAGCCGAAGCTACCGATCTAAGACCCAAACTAGTTAGACCAGAATTTTTCAAAGATTAATTTTGAAAATGAAATTTCATTAAAAGGCTTTGTCAAGGAAAGAATTGATGATCCAATAAGGCTACGGCCAAAGAAGGCCTAGTGCCTCGCCAAGACCTGGAAGCCAATTTTTGAAATTCAAATTCAAATTATTCTTTGTCAAATTCAAATTTAACACCAATTTTCAGTTATTTATAGATTTAAAGTGTCTTTTCAAAATAAATTTATTTGTTTACAAAATTAATTAAGTTTTTTAAAACAAATCATGTTTTTCGAAAATTTTTTTATCAAAACCTGTCTCACAAAACATGTAAGGCTAACGTGATTGATAACCCTAGATTTGGTGAGACAGCAAACTTAATGAAAATTCATTTAATAACTGCACTTTTATTTTCATTCAGTTTAGAACGACACTGACTTAACTCTAGGCAAACCATGGTTAAAAATAGTCGAATCTGGTCAAACCATGGTTAAAAACAGTCAAATCAAGTCAAATCTGGTCAAACACAGTCTTTTAGGGTCAAAAATAGTCGTTCAGGCCGCCCAAACCCTTGCGGGCGCCCCGAGGCTGGTCAAAAGCAGCTTTCTGCCACTGCATGCTGACCAGGGCGCCCGGGTGCTCCCGGGCGCCCCCGAATATTCATTCAACGGCAGAAAGCTGCCAAAAGGCAGCCACAGCCCTGGCCAGGGCGCCCTCGCCAGGCGGGGCGCCCAGGCCATCTAGGGCACCCTCACACTACAGGGCGCCCAAAACTGCCCTATAAAAAGGGCTCCATACCCCCTTCTTCTCCTCACACTCAAACTTCTACTTCTCTTCAACTCTCTACCCTCCAAGAGATCTAGCAACTCTCTCGAGCTCTCATCTTCATCAATGCCTCCCCGAGCAGCCCGGTATAATTTTTTAATTAAGTTAAATTTCTTTAAATGCAATTCCTTCATACTTTCTTTAAATGCATATTCCTTCTCTTAGAAGACGCCGACCAAACCAGGCAGAACCCGGTACCCAACCTAGTCCTGATCCTAGGTTTCCGAATTTAGAACTATGTAATAAGTTCGCTCGTACAACCTATAAACCTATCAAGACGAGCTACTTGAATAGATAGTTTTTCACCCAATCCTGTCCCTTAGCAATGAACGTTATAAACTTTTACCAACTTGACAATCTCGTATTCTGCACCCATCCAATAAATACGTCCTTATGTGCAGAATTTTACAACAACATAATTAGACAGGATAGTCTCATGTTCGTCACCACTGTCCAAGGAATTCCCTTGACAATCACACCTACACTACTCAACCGATTTCTAGGACTACGACTCTCACAGTCCACCTTCTGTTGTAACCCTCCTAGGGAGCCTCCCTTTGATGCTCCCTATTCTCACATTACCTTAGATACGTTACACTCCTACTTCTTTAGGCAACCCCTGGCCAGACGATTTCAGTCTGTCGACCTACAGGTCCAGGACTACGCTCTATATAGAGTAGTAGTCCGATGTATTCTGCCATTATCTACTAGAGACGTCGCTACTATGCGACCATTTCACACCTTCCTCCTATATGCCTTGATCCATCAGCTAGACATCGACATAGGACTTCATATGTTTCATGCTATCCTACACGCTTCCAGTATTACCACACAAGGGCGAGTACGCACACCCTACTGCCATATCATCATGTCCATCTTACATCACCACGGTCGGAACATCACAGAGGGGGAGATGGCCGATTTGACCGATTACGATGAGATAGGCTATAGAAACTTCTCCCTAGCCGGTATAGAGGTGTCCGATACCGGGGTCTTGTCCTGGAGACGTCAGAGAGCAGCTCCCCAGATCGACTCAGACGAGGAGGTTGAGGTCGACGTCGGGGATCTGGCAGCAGCAGCCCGATCACACATAGATGAGCCTCCACCACCGACCTGTTAGTGATATGAGAGAAGTGTCCTAAGGCAATCGCCTTATGATTGTAAACATTTATTTTAATAAATGATAGTTCACTATTTGAGTATACATGTTTGTGTATTTGATTGGGATCTTAAACTCATCTACTGAATGTCTGCAATACAATTCACAGCACAAGAGAATTTGTGATGGGATCACAACTAGTGATTATCTCTAAATGTGCAATTGTGAAGTATTGAAAATATCCCTAGTCGATGAATTGATAAAAACAGACATTATCAATTCTGTTGAGACTAGCATGGGTTATTCTCTAATCAGCTGATTCTCACTGGCTGGTGACATTGGGATGTCCGGAGATAAACATGGATGCTAGTTAAGGGAACTAGTTCATTGGAGTGACTAACTGTAAAACTTCATATGGTAATCTATATAGATATGTCACTGAAGTTTTTACTGCAGCTTAAGTGCGATGTTCCTTTGACTTGCGGTGTTCAAGTCATCTTGGTCATGGAGACTTATACTTTAACATCTTAAGCAAGCATCTCCAAGGAGGTGTGGACCCAGGATGATTGGGTATAAGCCGAAGTGCCTGAAGATGTTTGAACAGCCTACAAAGGATTCACCACTCCTTGCGAGGAGATGTATACCCAGGCCTATCGTCGGATTGTTACTCAAAGCCTCTGGCCAGAGCATATCATGTTTAGAGTGCGAGTCTCTTAAATACATGAGAGTAATTAGAAATCCAAAGGACGAGAAAGACATTACTTGGGCTAGGTGTGACGTAGTCAGCCTAGTGGGGACTGACACACATAGACCGTGTCCTGAACCAAGTGGGTATAAGATGGTGAAGGGAATGGGGCACGATTCATTAGAGATGCTGAAGAGTTTCAGAATTACTTCTGAGGTCAAACCGTTGATCTTTCGATTAATTGGGGGTCATGATGTACTACTAGGTGTCACTCATAATCGTTCTATAATTAGTTGATTATAGACGGCCAACATAAATCGAAAGCCTATTTAGTCACACGCACTACGAGTAATCCGAGGGATTTAAAACGGGTTGAAAATTGGATTTTCCAATCAAGAGAAATAAGTCGAATCTGAGTTAATCAGAGGCGCAACGGAAACTTAAAATGGCTAAGTCTTTTGAAGGCTTATTGGGCGAATTAAATGAGTTTAATTCGCGATCGGTTCGGCTCGGTTTGGCCGGCCAAAGAGGGTGCCAACCCCCTTTGGTTTGGCCGGCCATTAAAAGGAGGATAAACCAATTTATTTGGTTTAATTAATAAAATAAATCTAGCGCGATTTGTTTTATAAATTATGGATAAATAAATTTGTATAAAGAAATTTATAGAAATTTATATAAATAAATTTATAGAAATTTATTCTTTTTTTTGGAAATTAAAATGATCCATGAAATGGTTTATTTTAATTTTATAAAATCAATTATGAATTGATTTTTCCATAATAAAAAAGTTTATAAATTTCTTATGAAATTTATTCCATAATAAAAGGAGAGAAGGTATTTGTTTTATTATAAAGTTAGTTATAATAAAACTTGGCTTAAACGGAATAATTAATAAGAGAATTTATAGGATAAATTTCTTATGAAAATTCCGTTAAGAGAGAGACTTGGCAAGGGAGAGGTTACTATATAAAGGAACCAAGGCTAGGCTTGAATTCCTTAATCAATAGAGTAATCAAGAGATTAATTATCTCCCTCTCTCTCTCTTATTCTCTTCCTCTCCTTCTCCTTCCCTCCTAGGGTCGGCGCCCCTTGCCACTCTTAGGGCCGGCGCCCCTTGTCCAACCTAGGGCCGGCGCACCCTCACCCTTCCAAGGGTTGGCGTGAGCAAGGATCACCAAGAAGGAGCCAAACAAGAAGAAGAAGAAGCGGATCGCAACTCCTCTCTTCCCGGAATTTAGATTCCGTTTCTTGTTGGTTAGTTTCCATTCTTTTCTCTTGTTGTTCTAGTTGTGCCTTTAGAGAATCTAGTAGTTCTCGTCGGCACAAAACTCGTGGCTTTGCGAAGTCATCCCGAAGAGAACTCGGCGTGGACGCGAATAGAGGCGAAGCTTCCAAGGGACGCTACAGTTGGATCTCGTCCCTTTTCTTCGAGTTACGCGAGGTACAAAGTAAATTAGTTTACTTTTCCACAAAGTTTTAATTTATGATCATGTCCACACATCATAAAGTTGCATGCTAGATACGTGGTTAAAATAATTTAAGAAATTATTTTATGCTAATTCTTCCGCTGCACGTAAAAATTTAAAATTTTACGAACCCGTATCCTTGTCAACATGCACCCAGACCCAACACGACCCTCGACCAGCGCCTCACACAGATACAGACGGAGATCCACAGTCTCCGAGAGGAGGTCGAGGCCTATCACATCGAGCAGATGGACACTCGTAGAGCCGATCGAGAAGTGGCTGATGCACGATACATTGAGATGATGGCACGATTCGATTCATGACAGCCTGGCTCATCTGACCACCCTGGCCCTTCTTCATAGTTAGACTATTTCTGCATTGTACTAAGTAACCAAAACATGACTTATGTTTGACGCTATTGTACCTCTGTTTGACTAGTTAACCTATTCTGTTTGACTACTTATTTAACTTGAGTATCTAATCTTGGCTGTGCTTAGTAGAATAAGCTTAGTCAACTAGTGGTTCTCTTACTTAAAATCAATTTTTTTTACCTTTTAAATGGTTTTCAAAATCAGTCTTTATTCATTTTTGAAAATGCCTTTTAAAATAAATTTTTTACTTAGTTTTATTTTCAAAACTACCCCTTTCAAAACTAGGGTTTTTTCGTAAATGGACTTAGCCTAGGCCTTAACCCTAGAAATGCATGCACCTATAGACTTAGAAGTCAGCATCTCACAAGCACCTTAGGGTACTTTTGATTGATAACCTAGAATGGGTTGAGATGCTTAGGTCTTTGTCTTAATTCAAGATGCATTAAGTCAGTGCATCTGCAGTAATTGAGGCACTAAATACAACTTATACAGTAATCAAGTTAAGTGTCAAGTTTAGAAAATCTAACTTGAACAGAACACTTAACTTGACTAACCCTAGCGAAAACTACTGTTTATAACAGTCAGTAAGTAGCTAATTGGGTTAGACAGGACCCTAAATGAAAAATTAACATTGATTTGATTGAGATAATATCTTGAATTGGTTCAGTACAAGCAAATTATGCAGTTTACTTTTTCTCTATTATGCAATCTGTATGTTTGCTATATTTCTTTATTTTTGATATATGACAATGGGGGAGAGATAGGAAAGGAATCCTTTATTCAAAAAGTTTTTAAGCTTTCAAAATTTTTCTAACTTCTAAGCTTTCAAAATTTTTCTAACTTCTAGGCTTTCAAAATTTTTCTAAATTTTTCTAAACTTCTAAAGCTTTGAAAACCTTCTAAGTACTTTAGAAACTCAAGTTTTTTTTAAGTACTCAAGTTTTTCAAGAAAAGTTCTAAGTGTTTGAAATCCTACTAAGTGTTGGATCGAGAAATGCGAGAGAGGGGGGGGGGGGTGAATGTCGCAATTCGTTCGGATTTAAAAGAGCGGGTGCGCAGCGGAAATAAAAGAGAACACAACAACGCAAACACAGCAGGTTTACTTGGTTCGGAGCCTGGGTCGACTCCTACTCCAAGGCCCACGGTCGTTGACCGTTTACTTTGGGAAATTCTATATTTGGCGCAAAAACAGTTTACAATTTGAATATAGAGTGAGTGCAGTAAACTTATACAGGAAAGAATTTCTCTTCTTTTACCGACGTCCGGAGTAGATCGATGATTTCGGGGCAGCGGGACGTCGTCGGCTCAAGTTGGGCAGTTTCTGGAGCAGAGCACGAGAGCAGAAGAGCGTGGAAACGTCGAAGCAATTGTTGTCCTTTGAAGAGGGTCGAGGCCCTCTTTATATAGGGCAGGGGGCGCCCGACATGCTCGGGGCGCCCTCCACGTGGCTTCTGATCCGGCGTGCTCTCGGTCGTGACTGATCGCTTCGACTTCGGGATAACAGTTGACTGGGGCGCCCGACGCGCACGGGGCGCCCGATTGACCGGTCAAAGCTTTATCACCGAGGCTTCGCGAGGGTGAGCTGCAGCCGCCTTCAGTGGCATGGCACAGTGGGCGCCCGAGACACGCGGGGCGCCCGATCTGCGCGGTGCCCGATTTGCGCGGCGCCCGCGACAAGAGGGGCGCCCGACATGCGCGGGGCGCCCCCCAACGCGGTGCTATCGGAGGTTTACTTCTCTGCTGACTTTGGGTTGACTCTGGGGCGCCCGACACATCCGGGGCGCCCTGCTCAGCTGCGGCCTCACTCCTTTGAGGCCCTCTGAGCTGCAGAAACACAGTCCTTCGGTCCTGCATCCAGGGTTAGTCCAAAATAGCAAATACTAAGTTGATTTTTCACAGCCTTAGCTGTCTTGGTTCTGACTTTGGGTCTCCAAAATGGAGCCCTAGGTTGAACCGACGCCTAATGTTCCCTCGAGGGGAACGCGTCCTCACCTACTCCTCTCGGGAGAGTTTTACCTGGTGCCAACCGGATCCTCCAGTTGGACTTTTGCCCAGCAGTCCTTCGCCAGGTCTTGAGTTACCAAGCTTCCCTTCGCTTGGTGCCTAGCAGCCCTTTGCTAGTGCTTTTCTTCTGGCAGCCCTTCGCCAGTGCCTAGCATTCCTTCGCTAGGGCTTGTCTGTCTGGCAATCCTTCGCCAGTGCCTAGCAGTCCTTCGCTAGGGCTTTTTCTATCTGGCAGTCCTTCGCCAGTGCCTAGCATTCCTTCGCTAGGGCTTTTCCTGTACACTCAAGGAGCATTGTTAGACAACAAATAACCCTTAACTTTTGAACCCTTTTGTCAATATCAAAACACAGGTTTGACTTGGGTGCATACTGCACCAACAATCTCCCCCTTTTTGATATATGACAACCTAGTTCAAAAGGTTAAGGGAAAAAGAATGCTGAAATTGAAATCCTAAGTTGGATTCCCTCCCCCTGGAAGTAATCTCCCCCTAGGTTTTTCAAAAGTAGGTGGTTTTACTTTAAATACTTAGAAAAATTTTATTATCGAAAAACTTTTTAAGTATTGACTGAGTTTTTCAAAAAATATTCTAAGTTTGAAGAAGTTTTCCCATTTTAGCAAATTTTGAGTTTTAGGAAAACTTTTTAAACTTTAGACTTTTTCAGTTTAAAAAAATTGAGACTTGGGAAAATTTTTTTTTTGATTTAGAAAATTTTTCAGGATTTGGAAAAAAATTTCAGACTTTAGAAAAAGCTTTTCAGAGAATATTTTTTAAAAAACTTAATAGCAATTCAGAGCAAAAAAAATAATAGAAATTTGGAAAAACATTTTTGTTCCCTGTTTCCTTTCCAACTCTCCCCCTTTGACATATATCAAACAAAATGCACAAAAGGATATTTGCAATAATAAAGCATTTGCTGTACTGAATCAAAGCAAGACCCAAGTCTGGTTAAATCTTTTAGGGACCTGTCTAACCCATTTAGCTACTTACTAACTGTTATAAACAGTAGCTTTTGCTAGAGTTAGTCAAGTTAAGTGCATTGTTCAAGTTAGATTGTCTAAACTTGACACTTGACCTGATTGCTGTTCATTTAGTGCCCCAATTGCTGCCGATGCACTGACTTAAAGCATCTTGAATTGAGGCAAAGACCTAAGCATCTCAACCCTTTCTAGGTTATCAATCAAAAGTATCCTAAGGTGTTTGTGAGATGCTGGCTTCTAAGTCTATAGGTGCATGCAATTCTAGGGTTAGAGCCTAGGCTAATTCCATTTCGAAAAGAGGCCCTAGTTTTGAAGGGGGTAGGTTTTGAAATAAAACTAAGTAAAAAACTTTTTAAAGTAATATTTTTAACAAAAAAATATTTTAAAAGACATTTTAAGTTCAATTTAAAATTGAAAATCCAAAAACCAAATGATTCTATTCTACTAAGCATAACCCTAACTTAATTTAGTCAACAAAATAAACAAGCCAAGCTAAGATTAGCATAGTTCAAGTAGAAGTCTAGTACAAGTCAACAGAAGTCAACCCTACTCAGTAGGGGTAGTCAAATGGGTACATGTCCAAGTCATCTAAGAGGAGGGACCAGGAGGATCAAATGGGCCTGGCTGCCATGCATCAAATCGTGCCATGATCTCATGGTACTGTGCATTCCAGGCTTCTCTATCGCTGTGAGGGTACTCATAATGTTGTTGTAGTAGCCTAAGTTTGTCTCTTGGTCTTCAATATGGTACGCTTCCACTTCTTCTCTGAGGCTCTGGACATGCGTCTCGAGTCGTGTAACTCTCTCGGACAAGGTCGGTGGAGCGGGCTGATCTACCTCTGCTGCTAAGTCGGCAACGTCGACCTCGGACCTCCTCGTCGGCAATGTCCTGTGCGGCTGGTCGGCGTCGCCAAGTCAGAACCCCGGTGCCCGAGACGTCTATACCGGCTAAAGAAAAGTTTCTAAATCCTATCTCGTCGAATTCGGTCATCGTGGTAATCTCGCCGTCAGCGATATTTCGGCCGTGGTGTGGAGGATAGAGGTGATGACGTGGCAGTAGGGAGTGCGGATCCGCCCCTTAGTGGATACACTAGAGGCATGTAGGATACAGTGGAAGAGGTGAAGGCCTATATCTATGTCCAGATGGTGGATAAGGGCATAGAGAAGAAAAGTGTGAAAGGGTTTCATGGTGGCTGTGTCCCTAGTGGACAAAGGAAGGATGCAACGGACAATTACTCTGTAGAGAGCGTAGTCCTGAATCGGGAGTCGGGTGGAGTGGAACTGCCCTCCTGCAGGGTCCATGGCTTCCCCAAAGAAATAGTTGTATAAGGTGTTCAGGTCAATATGAGAGTAGGGGGCGTCGAAGGGCGGGTTCCTTGGAGGGTAGCAACAGAAGATGGACTGAGATGGTCGGAGTCCCAAAAATCGGTTCAGTAGGGTAGGAGTGATGCTCAAGGGCATTCCTTGAACGGTAGTGACGAAGCTCAAGTGGTCTTGCCTAACTATGTTGTTATAGAATTCTGCACATAGGGTGTTGTTGATCGAATGTGTGCAGAATACGAGGTTATCTAGTTGATAGAAGTTAATTGCGGACATTGCGACTGGACAGGATTGGGAGAAGAAATGACGGTTAAGGTAGCTTGTTTTAATCGGAATGTAGGTGGTTTGTGCGAACTTGTTACAAAGTGCTAGGTTAGGAAATCTAGGGTCGGGACTGGGCTCATTACCGGGGTTCGACTGAACTGCTCGGCGTTTTCTAAGTGTAGAAAAAAATAAGNGAGAGAGAGGAGAGCTCTATGATAAGTTAATTAGGAATAAGGGCTAGCCTTTGGTTCCTTTATATAGTAGCAACTCCTTTGCTAAGTCTCCCTCTAAACCAAATTAACGGAATTAACGGAATTAGTTATAAGAAATTTATCTTATAAATTTTCTTATTAATTATTCCGTTTAAACCGGGTCTTTATTATAAACCAATTTATAATAAAACTAATTCTTCTTCTCTTTAAATTATGGAATAAATTTTTATAAGAAATTTATGAACTTTCTTATTATGGAAAAATCAATTCATAATTGATTTTATAAAATTAAAATAAACCAATTCATGGATTATTTTAATCTTCCATAAAAGAATAAATTTCCATAAATTTTATTTATATAAATTTCTCTATACAAATTTATTTATCCATAATTTATAAAATAAATCACACTAGATTTATTTTATTAATTAAACCAAAATTAATTGGTTTTCTCCTCTTATTGTGGCCGGCCATCAAAGGGGGTTTTGACACCCTCTTTGGCCGGCCAAACCAACCCGAACCGCCGCGAATTAAACTCATTTAATTCGCCCAAAAAGCCTTCAAAAGACTTCGCCCTTTTTAGCTTCCATTGCGCCTCTGATTAACTCAGATTCAACTTATTTCTCTTGATCGGAAAATCCAATTTTCAACTCGTTTTAAATCCCTCGAATTACTCGTAGTGCGTGTGACTAAATAGGCTTTCGATTTATGTTGGCCGTCTATAATCAACCAATTATAGAACGATCATGAGTGGCACCTAGTAGTACATCATGATCCCCAATTAATCGAAAGATCAACGGTTTGACCTCAGAAGAAATTATTCTGAAACCCTTCAGCAGCTCTAATGAATCGTGCCTCATTCCCTTCAACACCTTATACCTACTTGGTTCAAGACACGGTCTATGGTGTCAGTCCCCATTAGGCTGACTACGTCACACCTAGCCCAAGTAGTGTCTTTCTCGTCCTTTGGATTTCTAATTACTCTCATGTATTTAAGAGACTCGTACTCTTAACATGATATACTCTGGCCAGAGGTTTTGAGTAACAATCCGACGATAGGCCTGGGTATACATCTCCTCGCAAGGAGTGGTGAATCCTTTGTAGGCTGTTCAAACATCTTCGGGCACTTCGGCTCATACCCAATCATCCTAGGTCCACACCTCCTTGGAGATGCTTGCTTAAGATGTTAAAGTATAAGTCTCCATGACCAAGATGACTTGAACACCGCAAGTCAAAGGAACATCGCACTTAAGCTGCATTAAGAACTTCATTGACATATCTTTATAGATAACCATATGAAGTTTTACAGCTAGTCACTCCAATGAACTAGTTCCCTTAACTAGCATCCATGTTTATCTCCAGACATCCCAATGTCACCAGCCAGTGAAAATCAGCTAATTAGAGAATAACCCATGCTAGTCTCAACAGAATTGATAGTGTCCGTTTTTATCAATTCATCGACTAGGGATAATTTCAATACTTCACAATTGCACATTAGAGATAATCACTAGTTGTGATCCCATCACAAATTTTCTTATGCTGTGAGTTGTATTGCGGACATTCAGTAGATGAGTTTAAGATCCCAATCAAATACACAAAACATGTATACTCAAATAGTGAATTATCATTTATTAATATAAATGTTTACATTATAAGGCGATTGCCTTAGGACACGTCTCTCATATCACTAACAGAAGAAGGGTGGTTGTGGCACCGGAGACTTGGACACGTCAATATGAGGAGCATTGCAAGAGTGGCCAAGGAAGACCTGGTGAAGGGGCTATCAATGATCAAGTATGAGAAGAATAAGTTGTGTGATGCATGCCAAGTGGGTAAGCAATCGAAAGCATCACACAAAGGTAAAACTCTAACCACTACCTCTTTGCCTTTAGAACTTTTGCACATAGATTTATTTGATTGTCATAGTACTCCCTCACTTGTGGAGAGTAAATATTGCCTAGTGATAGTAGATGACTTTTCTAGGTTTACTTGGGTTTACTTCTTGAAACATAAGGATGATACCCTAGAGATTTTTATAGGATTTAGTAAAAGGGTAGAAAACGAAAAATAAATCAAAATAAACCGAATTAGGAGTGACCATGGTGGGGAGTTCCAAAACGTAAGTTTCACACAATTTTATGTTGAAAATGGGTACAAGCATGAATTTTCTTGCCCAAGGACTCCTCAACAAAATGGGGTAGTTGAGAGAAGAAACTGAGCCCTACAAGAAGCTGCTAAGACTATGCTTAATGCATATTCCCTTCCTAGCTACTTTTAGGCCGAAGCGGTTAACACCGCTTGCTATATTCAAAATCGGATGTTGGTACATAGGTTTTTAGGGAAAACACCTTTTGAATTGTGGAATGGAAGGGTACCTCAAGTCCATTATTTTAGGGTATTTGGATGTAAAGTCTACATCTTAAACACCAAAGATGACATAAGGAAATTTGAGTCAAAAGCCAATGAAGGAATTCTAGTTGGGTACTCCTTGACTAGTAGAGGGTATAGAGTCTACAACAAGAGGACAAAAATGATTGAGGAGTCCTCAAATGTCAAATTTGATGAAACAACTAGTACCTACCCTAGAAAGGCTTCAATTGATAAGGATATAGAAGAGGTCCAACCCCTTGCCCAAAGAATCCAAGACCTACATTTGGAGGGCAATGATCAAGGGGGAGTGAGAAGTACCCTAGAGGATGAGGAAGAAGGAGTAAATGAACCCACAACCTCTAGGCCTCTGAGACATCACCATGATCACCCTATTGACCAAATAGTGGGTGATGTCACTCAAGGAGTAAGGACTAGGTCCTACTTTAGGGATCAAACTAGTCAAATAGCTCTTATCTCCCAATTAGAACCTAAGTTCATTGATGAAGCATTGGGAGATGTTGATTGGGTCTTAGCCATGCAAGAAGAGCTAAATCAATTTGAGAGGAGTGAAGTTTGGGAGTTAGTTCCTAGGTCCACTGATTGTACCATTGTAACCACAAGATGGGATTTTAGGAACAAACTAGATGACCAAGGTAAAATCACTAGGAACAAGGCTAGATTGGTAGCTAGGGGGTTTAACCAAGTTGAGGGATTAGATTATGATGAGACTTATGCCCCCGTAGCTAGGTTAGAATCAATTAGAATTCTATTAGCCTATGCCGCACACATGGGTTTCACACTCCACCAAATGGCTGTGAAGTCGGCATTCCTTAATGGGATCATTAAGGAAGAGGTTTATGTAGAACAACCCCCCGGGTTTGACGACCCTAACTTTCCAAGACACGTGTTCAAACTAAGAAAAGCCTTATATGGATTGAAACAAGCTCCCCGGGCTTGGTATGAAAGACTTTCTTCATTTCTCGTGTCTAAGGGGTTTAGGAGAGGAACAATTGACCCTACATTGTTCCTAAAATCTAAGGACAAGGACATATTTGTTGCCCAAGTCTATGTAGACGATATCATTTTTGGGTCAACAAATAATGACTTCCTACAAGAATTCATCAAGTGTATGGAAGATGAATTTGAAATGAGTCTTGTAGGAGAGATAACCTTTTTCTTAGGCCTTCAAGTTAAGCAAACTAATGAAGGTACACATGTCTTTCAAACCAAATATGCTAAGGAGATGTGGAAGAAATTTGGTTTAGAAAATGCTAAGGTAGCATCTACAACCATAGGAACCAATGTGAAAATGGATAGTGACCTTGAAGGGAAAATGGTAGACTCTAAACAATATAGAAGCATGATTGGTAGCCTCCTATACCTAATCGCTAGTAGACCTGACATACTTTTTGCGGTAGGTATGTGTGCTCGGTACCAATCTTGTGCCAAAGAGTCCCATTTGGTTGTAGTCAAGAGGATCCTAAGGTATGTGAAAGGTACCCTCAATGTCGGACTTTGGTATCCTAGAACCCCTAGTGTTGATCTAATTGGATACACCGACTCAGACTATGCGGGTTGTAAGTTAGATAGGAAGAGTACAAGTGGAGGGTGTCAATTCCTTGGGTCTTCCTTAGTTAGTTGGAGTAGTAGGAAACAACCATGCGTTGCCCTATCAACAACGGAGGCGGAATATATGGCAATGGGTGGGTGTGTTTCCCAACTCCTTTGGATCCTGCACACCTTAGAGGATTATGAGTTGCATTACACCAAGGTCAAAGTCTTATGTGATAATGTAAGCACAATCAACTTAACCAAAAATCCGGTTCACTATTCTAGAACAAAACACATTGAAGTGAAACATCACTTCATTAGAGACCATGTGGCAAGGGGAGACATAGAACTACACTATGTTGAATCAAAGTCGAACCTAACCGATATCTTTACCAAGCCTCTTCCCGAATCGGAATTTACATCCTTAAGAAGAGGCCTTGGAATGTGTTTTGTGGAAGTATAGGGTGAACCTAGAGATATTAGCTTTGAAAAAGGGTGCTTGATCCATTAGGGTGATACATTTGGCTCACTTATGCTTGTGGCACATTGTTGGACCATTAGAAGTATCAATATATGAAAACTAGACCAACTATAGGGAAGACAAGTGTTTAATCAATGGACACTTTGCCCAAAGATCATAGTTGGACATTTTAAACCTTTGAAAACCATTTTATGCTTTACATACTTTGTCATGTTTTCAAAAGTCATATGATTGCAAAATTGGTTTCAAAGTTTGATACAAAATGTAGTGGTTTTCAAAGCTTTTGGATTTTTATCAAAAGTCATGCATGGTTGAAATTTTACATGGGTTAATATTTTTCCCTGATAGAGTATAACATTTCAAACATGTATACAAAATTTTATAATTTTTGGAATTTTCTGGGAGTTTCTAAAATTCGACAGAAAAGCTGAAATGGGTTACTGATAGCGTATCAGTCGACTGCCCCATGGGCAGTCGACTGGCACGCAAGCTTTCAGCCACTGTGAGAAATTTTAGAAATTGAAAATTCTCTCATCTGATACCATGGGTTTTGGTTGCTTGAGGCAATCATTTTGATGGTGTCAAAGGGGGAGAATGTGTGGTTTAAGTTAGAATTTTAACTTGAAATTGATGGTTTAAGACTTTCTCTCTAACTTAGAACTTGAATGTCCAAAAATGGAGAAGACATGGATTAAGGGGGAGGTACCTCTTAGGTTCTGATATGTCTTATATTTTTAACATATTGTTGTTGTTAAGTGGTAACTTAACTTGGATTTAGATTAGAATTGAAAATGGGGAGAAGACATAGATTAAGGGGGAGGTTACCTCTTAGGGATACTATGTCTCATACTTTTTCAATTGCTATCTTTTGCTATTGTTTATTGTGGTTGTTATTTATCTCTAACTTAAACATATTACCACGCATCAAAAAGGGGGAGATTGTTGAGGCAATCGACCCTTAAATGATTGGAAGATCATGGTTTTGATGTGTGTGGTTGAATATGTTTAAGGTTAGAGTGTTATGGTGTATTTGATGTGTGTGATTGAGTTTGCAGGACTTGGAGAATCACACATGGTGGATATATCCGAGGGACGAGAACCGAGGGAGGAGAGCTCCAAGGGCAAGCCGGGAAGTGGACTTCAAGGGCACACGTGAAGGGTGGCATGGAGGCAAGCCAAGGGAAGTCTTGCGTGCGCATCCGAGGGACGATAGCCAGAGGAAGAGGACTTCAAGGGGCGAGCCAAGGGAGCAGACCTAAAGGCACACGCAAAGGAGAAGGTCCGGAGTGGCTGGAGCTGAGCTGTGAGGCAGGGCAGTCGACTGGCCCTGTGGCAGTCGACTGCCAAAACTCACAGAAAGTTTACAGCTTCGGACCAGTCGACTGGCAGTTGGGCAGTCGACTGGTATACCCCGAAACTAGCCATTGGCTAGCAATTAATGCTAGGCCAGTCGACTGCCCCAGGGGCAGTCGACTGGTGCGGGCTGGACAGATTGCGAATCTGTCCTGTTCACCTATAAAAGGAGCACTTTTTGCACGTGCACGGTACGGTTCCGTACAGTGTCGAAGTGCTGCTTGTGTGTAGAGGGATTCTTGCTTCCTCTCTCGTATTTTTGCATCTATAAAGAGGAAGATCTTGCTGTAAAGGTTTCTCTACCTCAAGGAGACTTTTCGATAGTGAAAAGTGGTGCTCGCGGCGTGGATCCTTGGACTAGTCACCCATCGGGGTGGATACCAAGTAAACGATAAATGTTAGCATTGTTTTTTGATTTCTTTGCATATTATTTCCGCTGCGCTAACAATTCTGTAGAGATCCAAGAACCGAAAAAGTGCATTCACCCCCCCCTCTGCACGCCTTATACGATCCTTCAACGGGTGCCCCAATGAACACGGGCGCCCGAGACCCCTCACGGGCGCCCGTATAAGCCTTATATAAGGCCATCAATCCTTCTCCATTTCCCACACCAAACGAATTGCTTCCTCATTTCTCTTCCTCCCAAGGCGCCCGAAAACCCTTCTCGTGCCCTTAAATGCCCTACATCAACAATGCCTCCCCGGTACCATTTTAATTATGCATTTATAATTAATTTTTTGATTATTTCGCTTCTTAAATGCATAAGTTTTCTTATTCGTTTAGAAAACGTCGCGTTACCCAACCGAACCCCGGGGCCCAACCTAGCCCAGACCCTAGGTTCCCAAACTTAGAATTATTTAATAAATTTGCTTAGATTACCTACAAACCTATTAAAACTAGTTTCTTAAATAGATAATTCTTTACCCAGTCCTGTCCAACTGCTATGGATGCTATTAATTTCTATCAACTTGACCAGCTTGTCTTCTGCGCCCATCCAGTGAACACGACCCTGTGTGCGGAATTTTACAACAACCTGGTCAAACAAGATGACCTTTGCTACTCCTCTACTGTACAGGGGATGCCTCTGACTATCTCACCTGCCTTGCTTACTAGGTTCCTTGGACTACGACCCTCCCAGTCCACGTTTTGTTGTTATCCTCCGAGAGACCCTCCCTTTGCTCCTCCCTATTCGCACATTGATCTTGACACTCTTTACTCCTACTTCTACAGAGATGCGCGAAACCCGTTGGTGCAACGGTTTCAGTCCGTAGATCTCCGGATCTAGGACTACGCTCTATACAGAGTTCTTGTTCGTTGCATTCTCCCCCTGACTACTCGAGATGTCGCGACTATGCGACCCTTCCATACCTTTCTTCTGTATGCTATGATCCATCATCTGGACATAGATATTGGTCTGCACATGTTCCAGACGATTATCTACGCGTCCAGCATTATGACTCAGGGCCGAGTACGTACCCCCTACTATCATATCATCACTTCCCTCCTTCACCACTATGGTCGCGACATCACCGTTGGGGAGGTCACCCCAATGACCGAGTTTGACGAGATCGGGGCTAGAAACTTTTCACTAGCGGGTATAGATATCTTGGCCGCCGGGGTTCTCTCGTGGAGGCGACAGAGGGTCGAAACTCAGATCGACTCGGATGAGGAGGTAGAAGTTGACGTAGCCGAGCTCGCAGCTAAGATCAACGAACACTTGCAGGAGCCTCCGCCACCGACCATTGATGAGCGACTGACATCACTTCGGACAGAGATTCACAGTCTCCGAGAAGAGATGGAGACCTGACACGCTGAATATATGGATGCTCTTCAGGCTAAACACGATGTAAACCAGTGCTACCACACTGAGTACATGGACACCCTTCAAGCCGAACACCTGGCAAACGAGGCCCATCACACTGAATACATGGATGCCCTCCGAGTCGATCGTGAGACAAACGAGGCTCAATACAATGAAATGATGTCCATGTTTCGGTCTTAGCGGCCTGGTCCATTTGACCCCCCTGGCCCCTTCTCATAGATCAGAGTGATTCTCTAGCTAGCTGATTGTACTATTTGACTTGCCCTACCATGTAGGGTTGACATGTGTTTGACTATACTGGTCATTGAGTTGACCAGTTGACTTTGCTATTTTATTTGTTGATTATTTACTTATCTGTTGAATTTTTTTTCTCAGTTATTCACTTCATAACTGAATATTAGGGTTATGCTTAGTAGAATAGGACTGCTATATTTTTTTCAAAAAATTGTTTTACTTCTTATTTGTTTAATTAATCTTTTTGAAAAATCATTTCTTTTATCAAGTTTTTTTTTAATTTAAAATGATTTTCCAACTTAGTTTTTTTTTAAAAGCATACCCCCTTCAAAACTAGGATTTTTTCGCAAATGGACTTAGCTTAGGCCCTAACCCTAGAACAGCATGCACCTATAGATCTAGAAGCCAGCATCTCACAAGCACCTTAGGGTACTTTTGATTGATAACCTAGACAGGGTTGAGATGCTTAGGTCTATGCCTTGATTCAAGATACTTTAAGTCAGTGCATCTGCAGTAATTGGGGCAATAAATACAAGTTGAACAACAATAAGGTTAAGTGTAAAGCTTAGAAAATCTAACTTGATCAGATCACTTTACTTGACTAACCCTAGCGAAAGCTACTGTTTATGACAGTTAGTAAGTAGCTAACAGGGTTAGACAGGACCCGAACAAGAATGATTTAATTTGGTTTGGTCCAGTTTATGCTTAAAGTTATTAGAATTGATTCAATACAGAACTTCATTTTTTTTACTAGCTCTAGCTCTAATTTTTTTTCTGCTGTAATTAATATCAATTTTTTTTTGATATATGACAAAGGGGGAGAGAAAGGAAAGGATAATTTTTTTTTTCAAAATTTTTATCTCTTTTTCAAAAAGTAAAGTAAATAACTAAAGTGCTTAAATATGTTTTTCAAAAATCTAAGCATTTCTAAGTATTTTCTAAGTACTTAAATGGTTCTAAGTGAAAATCTGTTTCTCTAAATGTTTTTGTTGCAAAAACTTTCTGGAAAATTTTCTGAGTGGAAAACTTGCAAAAACTTTTTGAAAAATTTTCTAAGTGTGAAAAACCTTTTGGAAAATTTTCTAAGTATAGAAAGCATTGAAAAATTTTTAACCTTGTATCTAAGCATAAATACTTCAACACTTAGTCAAAATCTAAAGCACTTAGAAGGTTTACAAAAACCCACATATCTTTGAAAAACTCAGGGGGAGAATATTCGTTTCAGGTGGAGAAAACTGAATTCTTTTTGTTACGAATTCTTTTGCTTGTTATCTTTTTAACTTAACTTTTTGAACCGTGTTGCCATAAATCAAAAAGGGGGAGATTGTTGATGCCGGAAGCACCAAAGTCAAACTTGTGTTTTGATAATGACAAAGGGTTCAGAAGTTAAGGTGTTGTTGTGATCTAACAAGCTTACTAAGTGTGCAGGAAAGTTCTAGGTACACTAGGCAAGAAGTCCTGACAAAGGGCTAGGCAAGAAGTCCTGGTCAAGGACTGGGCAAGAAGTCCTTTGTGTGCATTGAGCAGGACCAAAATTAGAGGTCATCCAATTTGTACTAACTTAATAATTGGATTAGACCTCGGATTATTATGGAGTACAATCCCTAAATCCCGATATAATAACGGACACGTATAGTTAATATTTATTTCTTTGATTTACTAATGTGCGAGATTTATTCTGCTAAATCGATAGTCCTGGTAAGTTGGAAAATAATATTAATTATATGGTGTGTCGTTGATTATTGACAGAATTCATGTCCTGGTGAGTCAGGATTGTAAGATGTGTATACTGAAAGACATGATTTCTTTATATGAACATCTTCATTTTGAAAAGAGAATCACAACTACACTAGGTGCCTGTTTATATTAGTACATGCATGAAGTTCATTACTACGCATTGTAGATAACATGGTGTGTGGTGTCACACGGAAGATCATGTTATCAATTCCTTGCCTAGTATAAGTAGAGGCTCACAACCGAGATGGAATTGGTCAAACCATCTGGATGGTTGTAGTTGTTGGGGCAGACAGCACCCAAGTCAAACCTATGTTTTGATAAATGGCAAAGAGTTCAAAAGTTAAGTCTTATTTGTTTTTCTAACATGTTACTCAAGTGTGCAAGAAAAGCCCTAGCGAAGGACTGCTAGGCAACTGGCAAAGGAATGCCAGGAGACAAAGACCTAGTGAAGGACTACCAGGCAACTAGCGAAGGGCTGCTAGTCACAAAGACCTAGTGAAGGACTACTAGGAAACTAGCGAAGGGCTGCTAGTCACCAAGTCCTAGTGAAGGACTACTAGGCAACTAGCGAAGGGCTGCTAGTCAACAATACCTAGAGAAGGAATGCTAGGCACCAGGCAAAGGACAGCCTGGTACTGAAGTCCTGGCGAAGGACTGTTGGGCAAAAGTCCAACCAGAGGAGCCGGTTGGCGACCGGTAAACTCTCCTGAGAGGAGTAGGTGAGGACGCGTTCTCCGTTGAGGGAACAGTAGGCGTCGGTTCGACCTAGGGCTCCATTTTGGAGACCCAAAGTTAGAACCAAGACAGCTAAGGCTGTATAAAACTAAAAACTTACTGCTTTATGTTGTTTTCGGACTAACCCTGGATGCAGGACCAAAGGAACGAGTGTCTGCAGCTCAGAGAGCCTCAAAGGAGTGAGGCAGCAGCTGAGTAGGGCGCCCTGAGTGTCCAGGGCGCCCCCAAGGTGAACATGAAACAAATGAAGCAAAAAGGAGCTTCGGCTGAATACTGGCTGGGGCACCCCCAGCAGCCAGGGCGCCCCCAGCAGTCAGGGTACCCTCAGCGCCCAGGCCGCCCCCAGCCACCAGGGCGCCCCGCGCCTGAAGACAGCGATGAGGATAAGCCTCATCCAGCCGATACTCCCGCTGAAAAGGTCAACCAGGGCGCCCTCAGCTTCCAGGGCGCCCCCGTCAAGGACTTATCCTGATTTTGAAGGGATAACTCACTGACCGCGAAGTGAGCAGATCACAGGCCACGTGGAGGGCGCCCCCGTGCTCCAAGGCGCCCTCAGAACCCTATAAAAGGCCCTCGACCCCTCAAGCCTGAAGACAACTTCTTCCAACGCTGTTACGTTCTTGGAGTAGGAGTCGACCCAGGCTCTGAACCAAGTAAAATCCCTGTGTTTGCGATTGTTCTTATTCCGCTACATACTTACTCTAATTCACTTCCGAAAATTTTTCACGATATTCACCCCCCTCTATCGTGTATCTCGATCCAACAAGTGGTATCAGAGCGGGGAAGTTCAAACTTGGTGCAACCACCAGTTTGAAAATTTTTCGGATTTTTTAATTTTTTTTTTCTTCGTTCGAATTTCTTCTAATATTTTCTTCGTTCGAAATTCTTCTAACATTTTTTCGTTCGAATTTCTTCGAATTTTCTTCTCGTTGATCGAGGTTGGTGCAACACCACTTGACAAATATTTTTCTTTTATCCCACACTACTAATCCAAGACCAAGTCTTGGGACAAAGTTTTTTTCTCTTTTTCAGATAAAAACTCCTAATGGCCATGCAAGAAGGATTCAGCACAGCCAGACCTCCACTTTTCAGTGGAGAAGACTTTTCTTACTGGAAAAGTCGAATAGAGGTCCACCTGAAAACTCAAGTGGACATGTGGATCATCATCCAGTCCGGACTGGAGATCCCAAAGAACGCTGAAGGAGTACCTCAGACCTACTCTGAATGGGACACCGCTCTGAAGCGCAAAATAGAAGCCGATGCAAAGGCAACTCAGACCCTACAATGCGGTTTAACAAAAGAGGAACTGAACCGGGTGGGCCCTTTCAACAGTGCCAAGGAGCTGTGGGCAAAATTGATCGAGCTGCATGAAGGAACATCAGACAGTAGGATCAGCAAGAGAGATCTGCTCCTAAACAAGCTGTATACCATCAAAATGACCGACAGCGAGACGGCAGCGCAGCTTCACGCCCGAATCCAAGAACTTATGAACGGTCTACATACTATTGGTCACAAGGTCGAAAACCGTGACTTAATAAGGTACACACTAAATGCTTTTCCAAGAAACACTTTGTGGGCATCTATGGTAGATGCATACAAAGTTTCAAGGGATCTTTCAAAAATAAAGTCAGATGAACTTTTTTCTGAACTAGAATTACACGAACAGACTAACTGCAATATGACCGAGAAAAGTATTGCCTTTGTTGCAGGAAAAACTGGAAGAACAACAAAGAAGAAGCCTCAACCTGAACCCGAGTCTAACTCAGACTCAGACTCAGAAGACGAAGAAGGAGATTGACCTGAGCTGGTCCGACTGGCCCGAAGCTACTATAAAAAATTGAAGAACCAAACCAACAGACGGAAAACAAGCCGAAGAAAAGACGAACCAGCTGAACCCGCAAGTGACAAAAACACGCCCAACGTGACCTGCTACGAGTGCAAGAAGAAGGGCCACTACAAGACGGAGTGTCCGAACCTAAAGGAGACCAAGAAGACAAGAAGAAAGAAAGCCCTCCAAGCAACCTGGGATGAATCATCCTCAGAAGAAGAAGAAGAAGCACCCCAGTCAAACCTACTAGCCCTGACCGCCTCAGAAGAAGTCGAGACCGAGTCAGAATCAGAACAGAACGACGGCAGACTAACCTTTTCAGAAGACGGCGAAATCAAGGTAAGTGGTTTCAGTAGAAGTCAGTTAAATGAACTTATTTCGTATCTTTCTCGAGATTTGGCGAAAGCCAAACTCCGAATCGAATCCCTCCGACAGGAAGTAAAACTCCTGAAAGAGGGAGCTGATTCTAAACCCTTAACCGAAAAGGTTCAAGAAGGAACTCCTACTCAAGTTGAAAAACTTGAGAAAGAGAACTCCTCCCTGAAAACTCAGGTTAAGGATCTTAGATCAGCCTTAGAACGATTCACCTCTGGTTCCAAGAATCTTGACATGATTCTTGGAAAACAGAAGTCAATTCTAAATCGATCCGGACTTGGATATAGAACCAACTCTAGACAAAGATCCTATTTTGCTGTACTGAACCAGTCCAGACCAAAAGTTCAGACATGGGTACCAAAACTATGCCTGAACCAACAAACTGGATCAAATCAATATTGGATCCCCAAGGACAAGATTCACATCTTGCCAAACTATTATCGTGGCTATAGTCCAGGGGGAGCCAAATTGAAAACAATATTTATTATTAGATAGAATTCAATTCTTGATTGAAATTTGCTTGCTTGAGTGTTTATTTAAATTCCTGCAAATTACCATGCTTAGACTTAGGAAGGATTAGTATAAGGACTGAACAAACTTAACTGAAACTTGACAACATAATATTGGGTGGAGGTGAGATGATAGTACGTTAGGGAAACCAATTCTAATAAGGTCAAGTCTACTTGGTCTCTTAAGACTAGTGACACTAGCCGAAGCTACCGATCCAAGACCCAAACTAGTTAGACCAGAATTTTTCAAAGATTAATTTTGAAAATGAAATTTCATTAAAAGGTTTTGTCAAGGAAAGGGTTGATGATCCAATAAGGCTACGGCCAAAGAAGGCCTAGTGCCTCGCCAAGACCTGGAAGCCAATTTTTGAAATTCAAATTCAAATTATTCTTTGTCAAATTCAAATCTAACACAAATTTTCAGTTATTTGTAGATTTAAAGTGTTTTTTCAAAATAAATTTATTTGTTTACAAAATTAATTAAGTTTTTCAAAACAAATCATGTTTTTCGAAAATTCTTTTATCAAAACCTGTCTCACAAAACATGTAAGGCTAACGTGATTGATAACCCTAGATTTGGGTGAGACAGACTAGGCAGTGAAAATCAATTTAAGCTATTCCTGACTCTAATTGGATCCAAATCAACAAAACTCTTTATGTGTAGGAACATAAAGATTTGGACCAATGGATGTTGGATAGCGGTTGCTCCAGACACATGACTGGAGATAAATTGAAATTCACCAAACTCAAGTTCAAGAACCTAGGCTCAGTGGCATTTGGCAACAATGCTACACTCAAGGTAATTGGGTCAGGTAATATTGAATTAAATCNGAAAAACTTGAGAAAGAGAACTCCTCCCTGAAAACTCAGGTTAAGGATCTTAGATAGCCTTAGAACGATTCACCTCTGGTTCCAAGAATCTTGACATGATTCTTGGGAAAACAGAAGTCAGTTCTAAATTGATCCGGACTTGGATATAGAACAAATCTAGACAAAGATCCTATTTTGCTGTATTGAACCAGTCCAGACAAAAGTTCAGGCATGGGTACCAAAACTATGCTGAACCAACAACTGGATCAAATCAATATTGGATCCCCAAGGACAAGATTCATATCATGCCAAACTATTATCGTGACTATAGTCCAGGGGAGCCAAATTGAAAACAATATTATTATTAGATAGAATTCAATTCTTGATTGAAATTTGCTTGCTTGAGTGTTTATTAAATTCCTGCAAATTACCATGCTTAGACTTAGGAATGATTAGTATAAGGACTGAACAAACTTAATTGAAACTTGACAACATAGTATTGGGTGGAGGTGAGATAATAGTACGTTAGGGAAACCAATTCTAATAAGGTCAAGTCTACTTGGTCTCTTTAGACTGGTGAAACTAGCCGAAGCTACCGATCCAAGACCCAAACTAGTAAACCAGAATTTTCAAAGATTAATTTTGAAAATGAAATTTCATTAAATGGCTTTGTCAAGGAAAGGGTTGATATCCAATAAGGCTACGGCCAAAGAAGGCTAGTGCCTCGCCAAGACCTGGAAGCCAATTTTGAAATTAAAATTAAAATTATTCTTTGTCAATTCAAATCTAACACAAATTTCAGTTATTTGTAGATTTAAAGTGTCTTTTAAAAATAAATTTATTTGTTTACAAAATTAATTAAGTTTTTCAAAACAAATCATGTTTTTCGAAAATTCTTTTATCAAAACCTGTCTCACAAAACCTATAAGGTTAATGTGACTGAGAACCCTAGATTTGGGTGAGACAGACTAGGCAGTGAAAATCAATTTAAGCTATTCCTGACTCTAATTGGATCCAAATCAACAAAACTCTTTATGTGTAGGAACATAAGATTTAGACCAATGGATGTTGGATAGCGGATGCTCCAGACACATGACTGGAGATAAATTGAAATTCACCAAACTCAAGTTCAAGAACTAGGCTCAGTGGCATTTGGCAACAAGCTACACTCAAGGTAATTGGGTAAGGTAATATTGAACTTAAATCTGACTTTGTTATTAAGAAAGTTCTGTTGGTTGAAAACTTCAATTTTAACTTGCTTAGCATAAGTCAGTTATGTGATTCTGGTTATATAGTCACCTTCAATAATTCTAACTGCCTAATTAGAAACGTATAAGACTCAGAAATCATGCTTAAAGGCAATAGGAAAAATAATGTTTACATTATAAACCTTCCCCTTGTACCCAAATGTATGTTAACTCAGATAGAACAATCATACCTCTGGCATAGGAGACTAGGTCATACTAACCTAAGAACTATTTCAAAACTCACCCAACTTGGACTAATTAAAGGTATACCTAAAATTAAAAATCATGAAAACTTAATATGTGAATCATGTAATCAAGGTAAACAAACCAGGTCTAGTCACAAACTAATCCAATCCGATCAAACTCAAACCACACTTGAGCTCCTGCACCTTGACCTATTTGATTCACATGGAGCCAAGTCACTAAGCGGAAACCGGTACTGCTTAGTAATAGTTGATGATTACTCTAGATTTACCTGGGTTAGGTTTCTAAAGACCAAAGATGAAACCCTAAACCTTTTCAATGACTTTTGTAAGTTAATTGAAAACCAAAACGATACTAAGATTAAAAGACTAAGGAGTGACCACGGGGGTGAGTTTGAAAATCAACGGTTCGAGAAATTCTATAAGGTAAATGGGTACATACATGAATTTTTATGTCCTAGAACCCCCCAGCAAAATGGGATAGTTGAAAGAAGAAATAGAACCCTACAGGAAGCTGCTAGGGCTATGCTCATCGAATTCAAACTGATCAATCAATATTGGGCAGAAACAGTTAGTACGGCTTGTTACATTCAAAATAGGGTCCTGATTAACAAGCGACACAACAAAACACCTTATGAGTTATATTATCATAGACTTCCAAATCTACACTACCTAAGGGTCTTTGGATGTAAAGTCCATATCCTAAACACCAAAAACTATTTAGGAAAATTTTAGTCCAAGTCAACCCCAGGCATCTTCCTAGGATACTCAACCACAAGTAGAGCTTATAGGGTTTACAATAAACAAACTAAGAAAATTGAAGAAACAACAAACTTAATATTTGATGAAGAAATTAACTCAACATCTGATAATCCAGACCTAACTTCATCAAATTTTGATCAAGAGAATAATGAACAAACTGTTGAACCTTTAATTGAACCCTTAAACGAACTAACTATTGAACCAACTACTGAGTCAAATCAACCAACTATTAACCCAACAATTGAACCAGCTCAAAGAGTCGAATCAAATTGTGAACCAAACCCACCAGTCGGACCTGAGGCTGAACCAAGTTCTAGAAGAACCAAGAAACCCAGACTCAGTCACCCAACCGATCAAATTGTGGGTGATCCAACTCTAGGAGTCAGGACTAGATCCTCCTATAGAAACCTTAGTCAAATAGCTATGATATCAAAAATAGAACCCAAAACTATAGATGAAGCCCTACCTGACCCTGATTGGATCATAACTATGCAAGAAGAATTAGCCCAATTTGAGAGGAACCAAGTCTGGGAACTAGTGCCTAAACCTGAAGGCAAATCCATCATTGACACTAAGTGGGTCTTTAGGAATAAGCTAAATGATCAAGGAGAAATAGTTAGAAATAAAGCCCGCTTAGTAGCAAAGGGATTCAGCCAAGTAGAGGGATTAGATTACGATGAAACATATGCCCCAGTAGCTAGACTTGAGGTCCATCAGAATGTTTTAGCCTTTGCATCCCATAAAGGATTTAAGCTATATCAAATGGATGTAAAGTCAGCTTTCCTAAATGGATTCATTAAAGAAGAAGTTTATGTAGGACAACCCCTGGGTTTGAGGACTTAGAAAAACCTGACCACGTTTACAAACTAACTAAAACATATATGGACTAAAAACAAGCACCTAGGGCCTGGTATGAACGTTATCACTTACTTAATCTCTAAAGAATTCAACAAGGACAAATTGACTCAACCCTATTTATTAAAACCCTAGGAAAAGATATATTTATTACCCAAATTTACGTAGATGACATAATCTTTGGGTCCACCAACTCGAACTTTCTAAAAGAATTTGTTAAAATAATGGAAAACGAATTTGAAATGAGCCTAGTTGGTGAACTTAACTTTTTCCTAGGTTTACAAATTAAACAAACTAGGGATGGAAACTATGTCCATCAATCCAAATATGCTAAAGAGTTAATAAAGAAATTCAAAATGGATAACTCTAAAAGCATAAGTACCCCCATGACCCCAAATGTAAAAATAAATAGTGACCCTGATGGTAAACCAGTAGACCTTAAACTCTATAGGAGTATGATAGGTAGTCTACTGTACCTTACAGCCAGCAGACCTGATATTCTTTTTGCTGTAGGGATGTGTGCTAGATACCAAACCTGTGCTAAGGAAACGCACTTAGCAGCCCTAAAAAGAATACTAAGATATGTTAAGGGCACCCTAAATGTAGGGATTTGGTATCCTAGGACCTCAACCTTTGATTTGTCAGGATACTCAGATTCTGACTATGCTGGTTGCAAGTTAGATAGAAAGAGCATAAGTGGAAGCTGCCAACTGTTAGGAAATAGTCTAGTAAGTTGGTGTAGCAGAAAACAACACTGTGTAGCTCTATCCACAACTGAAGCTGAGTATGTGGCCTTAGGAGAGTGTGTAGCACAACTTTTATGGATGATGCACACTCTTAAGGACTTCCAGCTCAACTACACTCAAACCCAAGTCTTCATTGACAACATAATCTCGATCAATCTAACCAAGAATCCAATCCAACATTCCAGGACTAAACACATAGAAGTTAAACACCATTTTGTAAGAGACCATGTAGCCAGGGGTGAAATAGTCCTTAAGCATGTAGACTCTAAATCTAACTTAGCTGACATTTTCACTAAACCCCTACCTGAGTCTGAGTTCAGCTCACTAAGAAGGCAGTTAGGATTGTGCTTAGTAGAATAGGCTTAGTCAACTAGTGGTTCTCTTACTTAAAATCAGTTTTTTTTACCTTTTAAATGGTTTTCAAAATCAGTCTTTATTCAGTTTTGAAAAAGCCTTTTAAAATAAATTTTTTACTTAGTTTTATTTTCAAAACTACCCCTTTCAAAACTAGGGCTTTTTCGTAAATAGACATAGCCTAGGCCTAACCCTAGAAATGCATGCACCTATAGACTTAGAAGCCAGCATCTCACAAGCACCTTAGGGTACTTTTGATTGATAACCTAGAATGGGTTGAGATGCTAAGGTCTTTGCCTTAATTAAAGATGCATTAAGTCAGTGCATCTGCAGTAATTAGGGCACTAAATACAACTTATACAGTAATCAAGTTAAGTGTCAAGTTTAGAAAATCTAACTTGAACAGAACACTTAACTTGACTAACGCCAGTGAAAACTACTATTTATAACAGTCAGTATGTAGCTAAGTGGGTTAGACAGGACCCTAAAAATTAACACTGATTTAATTGAGGTCATATCTTGAATTGGTTCAGTACAAGCAAATTATGCAGTTTACTTTTTCTCTATTATGCAATCTGTATGTTTGCTATATTTCTTTATTTTTGATATATGGCAAAGGGGGAGAGATAGGAAAGGAATCCTTTATTCAAAAAGTTTTTAAGCTTTCAAAATTTCTAACTTCTAAGCTTTCAAAATTTTTCTAACTTCTAAGCTTTCAAAATATTTCTAACTTCTAAGCTTTCATAATTTTTCTAACTTCTAAGCTTTCAAAATATTTCTAACTTCTAGCTTTCAAAATTTTTCTAAACTTCTAAAGCTTTGAAAACCTTCTAAGTACTTTAGAAACTCAAGTTTTTTTAAGTACTCAAGTTTTTCAAGAAAAGTTCTAAGTGTTTGAAATCCTACTAAGTACCTTAAACTTAAAGTTTTCATGTACTTTTAACTTAGAGTTTTCAAAATCTTTAAACTTTTTACAAGTACAAATTTTCAAAAGTGCACAACCAAAATCATGATTGAAAAATTTGACTCTAAAGCAGTTTTTTACAAAACTAAAAACCCCACGAATTTTTGAAAAATCAAGGGGGAGATTCCTTCCAGGGGGAGGGAACTAAATCTGCTATGATTAACTTAACTTTTTGAATCGGGTTGCCATAAATCAAAAAGGGGGAGATTGTTGGTGCAGACAACACCCAAGTCAAACCTATGTTTTGATAAATGGCAAAGGGATCAAAAGTTAAGTCTTATTTGTTTTTCTAACATGTTACTCAAGTGTGCAGGAAAAGCTCTAGCGAAGGACTGCTAGGCAACTGGCAAAGGAATGCCAGGAGACAAAGACCTAGTGAAGGACTACTAGGCAACTAGCGAAGGGCTGCTAGTCACCAAGTCCTAGTGAAGGACTACTAGGCAACTACCAAAGGGCTGCTAGTCAACAAGACCTAGCGAAGGAATGCTAGGCACCAGGCAAAGGACAGCCTGGTACTGAAGTCCTGGCGAAGGACTGCTAGGCAAAAGTCCAACCAGAGGAGCCGGTTGGCGACAGGTAAACTCTCCTGAGAGGAGTAGGTGAGGACGCGTTCTCCGTTGAGGGAACAGTAGGCGTCGGTTCGACCTAGGGCTCCATTTTGGAGACCCAAATTCAGAACCAAGACAGCTAAGTCTGTATAAAACTAACAACTTACTGCTTTATGTTGTTTTCGGACTAACCCTGGATGCAGGACCAAACGAACGAGTGTTTGCAGCTCAGAGAGCCTCAAAGGAGTGAGGCAACAGCTGAGTAGGGCGCCCTGAGTGTCCAGGGCGCCCCCAAGGTGAACATGAAACAAATGAAGCAAAAAGGAGCTTCGGCTGAATACTGGCTGGGGCGCCCCTAGCAGTCAGGGCGCCCTCGGCGCCCAGGGCGCCCCCAGCCACCAGGGCGCCCCGCGCCTGAAGACAGCGATGAGGATAAGCCTCATCCAGCCGATACTCCCGCTGAAAAGGTCAGTCAGGGCGCCCTCAGCTTCCAGGGCGCCCCCGTCAAGGACTTATCCCTATTTTGAAGGGATAACTCGCTGACCGTGAAGTGAGCGGATCACAGGCCACGTGGAGGGTGCCCCCGTGCTCCAAGGTGCCCTCAGAACCCTATAAAAGGCCCTCGCCCCCTCAAGCCTGAACACAACTTCTTACAATGCTGTTACGTTCTTCTGCTCCTGCGCTTCGCTCCAGAAACCTTCCAACTCAACACGAAAGCGCCGATGACGTCCCTTTGCTCCGAGAAACATCCGATATCGGACGTCGGTAATGAAGAACTGATTTTTCATTTCTGTTATACTATTACTGTACTACAATTGTAAACTTTTGTAAGAATCTTTGCACGATTATAGAATTGCCCTCAGTAAACAGTCAACGACCGTGGGCCTTGAAGTAGGAGTTGACCCAGGCTCCGAACCAAGTAAAACTCCCTGTGTTTGCGATTGTTCTTATTCCGCTGCGTACTTACTCTAATTCTTTTCTAAAAATTGTTAACGATATTCACCCCCCTCTATCGTTTCTCTCGATCCAACAGGGATTTGGTATCCCAGGACTTCCACCTTTGAGTTGTCAAGATATTCTGGCTCTGACTATGTTGGGTGCAAGTTAGATAGAAAAAGTACAAGTGGAAGCTGCCAACTTTTAATACATAGCCTAGTCAGCTGGTGTAGCAGAAAGCAACACTACATAGCACTGTCTACAACAGAAGCAGAATATGTTGCCTTAGGAGAGTGTGTGACACAACTCTTATGGATGATGCACACTCTTAAGGACTTCCAACTTGACTACACCCAAACCCAAGTCTATATTGATAACATTAGCTCAATCAACTTGACTAAGAACCCAATTCAACACTCCAGAACAAAACGTATAGAAGTTAAACATCATTTTGTAAGGGACCATGTAGCTAAGGGTGAAATAGTCCTTAAGCATGTGGACTCAAAGTCCAACTTACCTGATATCTTTACCAAACCCTTACCTGAGTCTTAGTTTAGCTTACTAAGAAGGCAGTTAGGGTTATGCTTAGTAGAATATGACTGCTCTATATTTTTCTAAAAATTATTTTATTTCTTATTTCTTTAATTAATTTTTTTTGAAAAATCTTTTCCTTTATCAATGTCTAGAAATTTAAAATGATTTTCCGACTTAGTTTTATTTTTCAAAAACTACCCCCTTCAAAACTAGGGCTTTTTAGCAAATGGACTTATCTCAGGCCCTAACCCTAGAACTGCATGCACGTATAGATCTAGAAGCTAGCATCTCACAAGCACCTTAGGGTACTTTTGATTGATAACCTAGATTGGGTTGAGATGCTTAGGTCTATGCCTTGATTCAAGATGCTTTAAGTCAATGCATCTGCAGTAATTGGGGCAATAAATACAAGTTGAATAACAATTAGGTTAAGTGTCAAGCTTAGAAAATCTAACTTGATCAGTTCACTTAACTTGACTAACTCTAGCGAAATCTATTGTTTATGACAGCTAGTAAGTAGCTAACATGGTTAGACAGGACCCGAACAAGAACGATTTAATTTGGTTGGGTCTAGTTTATGCTTAAAGTTATTAGAGTTGGTTCAATACAGAACTTCATTTTTTTACTAGCTCTAGCTCTAATTTTTTTCCTGCTGTAATTAATATCAATTTATTTTTTTGATATATGACAAAGGGGGAGAGAAAGGAAAAGAGAAATTTTTTTAAAACTTTTTTTCTCTTTTTCAAAAAGTAAAGTAAATAATTAAAGTGCTTAAAAATGTTTTTCAAATCTAAGCATTTCAAAACTAAGTATTTTCTAAGCACCTCAAAATTTTCTAAGTACTTAAATAGTTCTAAGTGAAAAATCTGTTTCTCTAAATGTGTTTTTTTGCACGAAGTATTTTCTAGAAAATTTTCTAAGTATGAAAAACTTGCAAATTTTTTTTTGAAAATTTTCTAAGTGTGAAAAACATGCATGCAAAAACTTTTTGGAAAATTTTTCTAAATAAAGAAAGCTTGCAAAATTTTTGTTCAAAAAATTTTCCAAAACCTTTTATCTATGTACTTCAGCACTTAGTCTGTAAGGCCTGCCCCTTACCGTTAAGGCGACGCGTTATCTTTTTCCTACTTAACTTAACTTACGCATATTATTGCATATGAATCTAAAGCATTGCAGCGGAAATAAAACATAAGTATAACACATGCAACAAGAAGGGGTATGAAGATCACATAGTATCTAGTAGCATTCATGCATTAAATAAACTCCTAAAGAGCTAACAAGTATCAAGTATAAGGTAGTAAAACATGTTTTCTTATAAAGATAAGTGCTAAGTCTATAATGGTACTAAAATGGATCGATCAGCCAAGTCACCACCACACACACGAGCCCTTCCTGCAGCTTCCTTTCCTTTAGAAATTTCTATGTTGATCTGCAACATAAGAAATCAACTATAAGTATGAAACTAAGTAAGCTCTTTCCTACTCACTAAATCCACATGTCACGTATATTTGAAAGACATATAACATCTCATGTATAACATAAAACTCATAAGGCACATAAGGTACATGAATGCATACAAACATAAAACATATGCATTGCAAAAACATTAGGATGCTCTTTAGAAAACATAATAAGTAATACTTTATCATAAGCATACATCATCTTTATTGGGGTCCCCGGCTTGTACCCTATTCTTTCTTTGCGTGCATCCCTAAATAGATGCGAGGTAGCTAGTCTCGACCTACTAGGGTTACTAGGCCTACTTTCTTTCAACCTAGGGACAGCTTCGGTAGTTCAGAACCATGGATCTTTTTCAAGATCTGGTACAAGCCATACTTTAAAGTAAAATACATACATGCATTCTTTCCTTTTTCTTTCTTTCATAATGAATGTACTATAGACATTCAATCATTCATGAGTATAGACACACTTTCGTGGCACAATCATTCACATAAATAGCATGACAATGTAGGATCTTTCTGTAGGACCGATGCACGTGAGAGGGGGGGTGAATCACGTGACTTTTAAAATCTTCGTTATAAAATCAGAGTCGATAGAAAATTGTACGATGCTTTTTATAACGTGCGCAGCGGAAAAATTAAAACGAAATGCGAAAGCGAAAAATAAAAAAAATTACACGAGGAGTTTTACTTCGTTCGGAGCCTTCGCCGACTCCTACTTGAAGGCCCAGGTTCCTTGAACCTTTCCTGTGGGCAATCCACTAAAAACCTCTATCGACAAACTACCGATAGAGTGATTCGAATACAAGATTGGGCAGAAGTGTAACAGCCCTACACTTCCTCCTTAAATAATTTAAGTGCAGACAAAAAAAATTCGTTACCCAACACTTAGATTTATCTGAAGCAGCTTGGGTGTTGGGAGCGATCTTCCAGCAGCGGTCGGACAGCGTCGAGTCAAAGCACAAACCGCAGCAGAGGAGCGTGGAAGCAAGAGAGTGCCAAAGCTTGAACCAGAATCAAATTTTCTTATCTGTTAGAGATCTTGCTTGCTTCTATTTATAGTGCCTCGATGCATGATCTTCTCAGCTCAAATTTTATCCATCAACAAGATAAAATAATTAAAAACAAGATAATGTTTCTATTCTTTGCTTCAATTAAGAAAATAATTTAAATAAAATATAAATACAGAATATTGAAAAGTTAACCTAGAGGTTTTATCCTCTTACAATTTTATTAATAATTTAAAAAGGAGATTTTATCCTTCCAGCTAAGCTTTACGTGAGAATTTTAAGCATTAGTAGGAATAATTTTATTCTCTAAAAAGAAGGAAATACGAATAATTTAAATGATAATTTATCCTCCACCAAGGCTTTAGATAAGGAATAATTTTATAAAATTCAACTACAAAATCTAATTAAATAAATTCTGTAAAATAGAGTTAATGCATTTAGAGTTAATTAGACCCCGTCCAAACCTGGATAAGGATCTAACCAGGACTCAACCGAGGTCACCAAAATGGGCCTAAGTTGGACCGCGCCTACAGTCCTAAAATAGGACCCGTCCTCACTGGTTCGCTCCTCCAGTGACTTACCTCACTTACCTCGTGCAGCTCTACTCAACTTCTTAACCCACCAGGTCTTCCTGCCAGGGCTCAACCACCCTGGTCTTTTTGCCAAGTTTCAACCAACTTGGGCTTCAGCCAGTTGTCAGGCCCTGTGAACCCAACTGGACTTCTCGCCAGGACTCAACCACCCTGGACTTCCCGCCAGGACTCAACCACCCTGGACTTCAGCCTGGTGTCAGGTCCTAAGTCTTTCAACCCTGCACACTTAGTAAAGAGGTCAAAACCAAAAGCAAGTCTAACTTTAACCTATTTGTCATTCATCAAAACTCAGGTTTAACTATTAGAGCAAATTGTACCAACAATCTCCCCCTTTTTGATGCAATGACAACCTGGGTTAAAGTTAGAAAATACCAGATAAAGCAATGAGTCCAAGAATAATATGCAAATGATATGCTCTAAGATCAGAAATTTTTAATTTTCTACTCAACCCGTAAACCCTCCCCCTTTGGCATTCATCAAAAACAAAGAAATAATAAGTGCGCAAGCATCAGAAATAAAACAAGCAATCAAGTAATATGCCAGCCAAGTAAAAAATACTTTAAGTATTTGGGGAAGAAAAAATGCTTAACAAGCATACTAAGTTTCAGAACTGATTCAGAGGGGTAAGTCAAATTCTTAATTTAACACAAACAATCTGAGAGCATAAATGTTAAAGGAAATGACTAGGTGTAAATTTAGAAATGACTTTTCGAACACCATTTTCAAAAATTAAACCATTTCCAAAATAAAGAATGAAAAAGAGAAGATTTTCCAAAATTTTCTTTTCAAAGGATCATTTAGAATATTTTTAGGATTAATTTGAGAAAAAAAAATTCAAGATAATTTTTTATTTTTTTTAAATCCTTGTTCAATTAAAGAAGATATTTTCTAAAATAGTTTTCACTAAACATTTTTGAGAGTTAGAATACAAAATATAAACTCAAGCTCCCCTTGAACCAAGTAAGAAAGTTTAGCCCATTTTGAATGTCTAACCGTAGTTACTAGCTAACTATCTATAGGATAGTAGTTTTCACTAGGTTAGTCAAGTCAAGTACTAGTGTCTAGCTTAGCTTTACAGAAAGACTACTTGACTTGATCAATATGAAGTTGGTATTTAACGCCCAGACTTGCTACGATGCACAGGTTTAAGCATTCTGAAGTCCAGGCAATACCCTATGCATCCCACCCCGTTCTAAGTTTTAGCATACACAAACATGTTATACCTAATGTGCTTTGTGAGATGCGGCCTCTAAATCTATAGGAACATGCATCTCTAGGGGTCAAACTTAGGCTAAGTCCACTAAGTGTGATGTTTGGGTTGTCATTGTGTTTGATCAGACATTCATTGGATAGGAACCTAACCTTATAACCAGTGTCACACAATTGGCTAATACTCAGTAAATTGAAGTGAAAATTTTCAACAAGTAATACATTTGTAATTATAAAATCAGACTCAAGTTCAATATTACCTAGGCCAATTACCTTAAGTTTACCGTTATTTCCAAAAGCAACGGTCCCTAGTCTTTTGTACTTGAGTTCTGTAAATTTGGTGGGATCCCCAGTCATGTGTCTGGAGCACCCACTGTCAATAATCCATTTATTTACCTACAGTTAAGTAAAAGATTTAGAACTTAGGTTAAGTTTTTGAATTTTTTTTTAAAAAAAATTTAAGAAAATTTTAAACATCCTAAAGAATTTAAAACTTGAATTTGAATTTTGAATTTTATTAATTTTTGAATTTAAATTTTGAATTTGAATTTTATGAATTTTTGAATTTGAATTTTGAATTTGAATTTTATGAATTTTTGAATTTGAATTTTATTAATTTTGAATTTTGAATTTGAATTTTATTAATTTTTGAATTTGAATTTTGAATTAATTTGAATTTTAATTAATTTTGATTTTGTTAATTTGAATTTTGAATTTTGATTTTGTTAATTTGAATTTTGAAATTTGATTTTGTTAATTTGAATTTTGAATTTGATTTTGTTAATTTGAATTTTGAAATTTGATTTTGTTAATTTGAATTTTGAAATTTGATTTTGTTAATTTGAATTTTGAAATTTGATTTTGTTAATTTGAATTTTGAAATTTGATTTTGTTAATTTGAATTTTGAAATTTGATTTTGTTAATTTGAATTTTGAAATTTGATTTTGTTAATTTGAATTTTGAAATTTGATTTTGTTAATTTGAATTTTGAAATTTGATTTTGTTAATTTGAATTTTGAAATTTGATTTTGTTAATTTGAATTTTGAATTTTATTTTGTTAATTTGAATTTTGAAATTTGATTTTGTTAATTTGAATTTTGAAATTTGATTTTGTTAATTTGAATTTTGAATTTGATTTTAGTTGTCCTTATTCATCTCACTTGATCTAAGTTGTCAATCAAAGGGATCCTATGATTTGTGTGAGATAAGTTTGAGTTTGATTTATAAAAGTTAATCTGACCTTTTGTTAGATTCAGGTTTGACAAGAAGCAGTTTAAAAGTATACTTCCATAATTGGTTTCCAGGCCGTGGCGAGGCACAGAGGTCTTCTTTGGCCGAAGCCTTATTGGATCAACAACCACTTTCTAGGCAAAACCGCTTAAGGAAGTTGTACTTTTAACCTACCTATTGAAACTCCTTGGTCTAACTAGTCTAGGATGTGGCGAGGTAGCTTCGGCTAGTTCCACTGGGCTAAGAAGACCAAATAGAGGACGCCTTCCCCTACCTGACTCCTTAGATCAGCTTCCCTAACGTACTATCAGCTCGCCCTACCCTGGTACTGAGTAGGTCAAGTGTCAGACTAACTTTTGAAACTAGTCCTAGGTACCCAGACGGGTAAAGGGTGACTTTGAGGTGCCAACTAATTTGGAGCTTCCCCCTAAATTGTAGACTGGGTGTCTAGGGTCAATGTAGTGGATGTCCCTTTTTGGGACATAAAGTTGATTCTGACCTACTTGCTTTGTTAGGA